>CAEFZY010065190.1:52500-101311 GCA_903066815.1 Brachyrhaphis roseni | reverse complement strand
GTTTGCAGTTCTTTATAATCCATAAAATGTTTAGAAAATCTGCTGTGCATAATAATTTGGAACAGTGCATTTTGAGTTCTTTATTTTTGAAAAAAATACTGTTCTCATGGGGAGCTTTGTTCAGTAAAATTAGATTTATACTGTAATAGTTCATGACTTGAAAATTATACTGACCATCATTTGCATTGACCATTTAAGAAAATCGGAGAAAATATCACATGCATAATAATTTGGAACATGGTGTATTTGACGCTCCAAATGCTCTTAACTCTCCAAACACCATGTGACTTCAAGTCAAGCCGAGCTAGACGCTCAAAACACGCCGTTACGGGCCCTCGACGCGCCTCCAACTGTAAATGTACCATGAACTCGAAACGCGTTTGGTGTGAACGCATCAAAAGTCTGTTTAAAAAACAGAGAAATTCAATATTGCATGATTTACTTCTTGAAGACATTAAGGTCCGCCTACCTGTCTATGCAAATACAATTATCCAAGTTGAAATAAAGCATAAGCTATTGCTAATATTTGCATTAACTGAATTTAACGGAAGTTCTGAATGTTTAGTTCCCACCCAATCAGAACCAGAAAAAGGAACCGGTCTGTGTGTGTTTGTCATTCCAACATGATGAGTAATGAACCCGGAGTGACGACGACATGTGGTTGTGGTTTGTGGGTTTTTAAAAGACATCACCTGCTACTATCTCGACCACTGCAGCAGGCTCCAGAATACCTAATGTGACACGTCAATTTTCCACTCCAAAGACGAGATGTAATGACAGACTGTCAAAGAGGGAAAGAGAGAGAGACAGAGAGAGGAAGAGAGAGGGTAACTCAGCCTGTGTTAACCACCAACCACAAGTTTCAATCAAATGCAAGTGAAAAAGCCCGCACAATGAAAGTTCTCACAAAGAGTTGTCGAGTCTGCAATCACAGAGATGTGTAAACATATAAGTTAGTACCTCAGCCATCATCAGCCAGGAGCGATACGTTGCAGTACGCTCAACTGTGACACAGATTTTTATCGTCTATTTCTGCCCTTTAGGGGTCAGCAGGACGCTGGAGGGTCGACCATGAGCGCCACAGAGTTTTGCGACCTGCAAGGTGCCAACAACAACTGTAAAATTCTCAAACAGGTGCAGGCACAAACGCACGACAGAAAGAAAACAAGGAGTCAAATTAAAGCATAAGAGAGAAATGTAATGTGGAAAGATTTGTTTAATAATTTATCAACGCCTTGGAAGCATGACGATGCAAAAAGTAATGTACTGGATCAAATAAAAAATAAATTGTTCAAGCCGTTTTGTTCATATTTTTCTAAATGTGTACGTCATTTTGACATCAGGGATTTCCCCAAGTAATTTGTTTTTACAGCATTTACAATGATGTTCAGAGTGGCTGCGTTTCCATTAACCATAAAATTGCTAAAATGAATTTATTTGGAAACACGGCAATTAAAGAAAAAAAAAAAACAGACGTGTTTTTGATAGAAAGGTTTTGCGCTGAGACGCGTATTAAAATAGATGTATTTCGCAAAAATTTATGTTTTTTTTTTTCTTCCCGCTTCACACAAATTGCGTGATCAACAGCCGGACGTTGCTACTGGCGGAAACAACGAAAAAGACTACAAGAAGTTATAGAAAAACAAAGGTTTGTTTTTTGGGGCGGGGGGTTCCCGGATGATATGCAGCTGGCTCCACCAGAGCTCTCACAGCATCTTCTGTAAAATCATCAACTACAATTTCCCCAAAACGCCACATGAGGGGCTCGTCTATCCAACGCCTGGATAAGACGCTGACGTCTCCTCTGATGGCTGACAGGCAACGACTGCTTGCGCTGTTTACGTTTGTCTGAGTCATACTTTTTAATGACTTATCATGTGAACAAGATCATTCTTGTGTGATTTTAATTTCTTATCTTATTTCTGATTTTACAAACAGTAACATGCTACCAATAGTCTAGCATTTTATAAGACTGCTCCTTTATCCTTTAAACTTTATCAGCAGGAAGTGAATTCATTGTTAAATCAGATATTGTTTAGAAACACATGGTAAGCTTTAACGTTGATTTCTTAGTTAACTTTATGTTTGACCAGTAAAGGGTCTTTTGCAGAAGCTTTATTTGGGCCAAAATATCCTTTCAAGGCAACAGTCATTGATTTTAAGTACCTGACTGGGAAAGTAATGGGAAACGTCCAAACAGAAATAAATGACTGGTTGGCATCAGAGATAAAAACATTTTTGCGTTATTTATCAGGAATTATTCATTTTATTTTGAGTGTCAGGAAACGGCATGCGGTGTGAGATCCTATTTTTGTTCGCCTGCATCATGGCAAGATTAAATAAACTACTTCATTTTCTCTCCAGATTCAACAGAACACATCAAAAAGTTTTAGCTGTTGCACAAAAACCGCATCAATCAACCTGACTGCATTTTGTGGCAGTTTTAAATAGCCAACATCTTGCTGATCCTGGTAATCTCAACATTTTGCAAGCCTGAACAACCTTCACGCTGAAGGATCGGTGGATTAGCGGGCTTCTCTTCTATCCCCTATTCATTATGTCTGATCAGCACAGAGGAGGGTCCCGCTGCACGGTGGTGGGGAGGGGGGTGAGCGGCTGCCAGTGGCCATGCAAAGACCGCAGCGCTATGCTACGGCGCGTGGTGGGGTTTAAGTGATATATCCTGCCACAAGACCGCCCTGCAGCCTCGCCATGTGGAATAACAGTCCAGGAATACCTCCTCTGCGACCTGTTGAGCCCCTCCCATCTGTTTAGGCAGACGCCGTCATTAATTCAGCTTCCAATGGGGGAAACCAATAATAAAGCAATTACACACTGGTTTTTCATGCCAGCTTTTTTCCCCCTTGGAATCCAAGAGGAGAAATCTATGTAATGCAGTAACATGAGCCGAATACTTTCTCCGTATGAGCGAGCGCTCGCAAATCCCCTATAAACTACACGCTATCGTAATTTAAAAATATTCCACCCTGTGCCTTATTTCAATGAGCGAATGAATGAGCGGCCTGCACACTCACCAGCTTTTCCAATCAGCTGTTTACTCCGTCCCACTGTTGTTTAGATAGCGGTTGCTTAGGATTCTTCGTGGTGGGTCAGGGCCAAGGCAAACAGTCAGCATCGACTTACACATACCCTAATCCTAACCCTAACCTCGCGGCCACAATGCCCAGAGCGCGACCTTAGGAGAGCTGATGGGAAAACCGAGACCGCTCCGACACCGGCATCCACTCAAGACAAGCACACATTGCAAAAAACACTAAATCTGAGCAAAATACCATTTTTGGTCTCGTTTCTCATGCACAATTGATGGTACACTTGAAATAAGACAAAACAAGTAACATTTCAGTAAGCTTGTTTTAAGTCTATAATTCCTTAATATTGATTAAAAAAAAAAGTACTAGTTTTCCTAACAGATTATCTAATTTAAAATGTGGGATTGATGAAGTAATCCACCAGCAGGAACAGGCACTTTTTAAAATAAATATTAAGGAATTATTGACTTAAAACAAGCTGCTATATCTTGCTCAAAAGTTACTTGTGAGTTAGTTTTGTCTAATTTCTAGTGTACTATGACCTTTGCACTAGAAACTAGCTAAAAATACTTGGTAAGATTGTGTTTTTCCAGTGTATCTCCTGATAGGGGGCTTGTTTTTGTTGCCACACTATCCATGAAATTCTGTGGGTTCATGTAGAGAAGAAATAAAGAGATGGCTGTCAAGCAGCAGAAATCAAGGTAACATTACCTTAGTGAGAAAAAAAATGTTTTCAAGTCTTTTCAGTTTTACAAACATTTCTTGCGGTGATGTGGTTTAATGATTACAATGCACAAAACAAAACATGAAAAACTACTGGAAAAAATGACGCAAAAAAACACAAAACACCAAAAGAGAAAACAAAAGAAATTCTCAGTTTATATCTGTTTGTGACTGTAGAACTAAATTTAATTTGACATGAAGAAGAAAAAAACCTTCGACTTAACTAACCAACAGGTTATGTGGATTCACAGAAGATCAGAAGGGTTCTGTATTTTTGCAGCACCTTCTTAAGATTAGCTTGATTGACTACATGTGTTCCCCATTGGGGCCCATACAAATTTGTCCTCAAGTGTCTTTAGCAGACAAGACTTTGGTGTAATCTTCGGAAATGGTTTTGGTCATTAGTTCTATATCCGTAAATAACAATATTTACAGATATTCAGTGCTTTGTAAACAGCATCCTGATCCAAAGGCACAATTTCTTCCAATTTTCCAGGAAAAACCACTTTAAAAGCACAAACATACTTCAGTGTGCTTCACTCACGTCCACCCAAAGGACAAAGTTTACCACAACGTACCCGTAGTCGTCACACAGAAATCTGCTTGGCAGGAAACAGTGTTCACACCCAACTGTTTTGTATGCATCAGCAAGCTAATGAGGTTAAGAGTCGTCTCAAGCGCTCTCAAGTTCACGCTACACGACTGCCACTCTGAGCCGCACTAACAGGTCACCAGGAGGTTTAGGCGCCCAACTAGCTCACTGAACTTGCTAGTATCCATTCGGATTGTGAGAAATGAAGGAATGTAGACAATCAGTATGCTCAACTATGAAAACTCAACTGTCCGGATATTGTGCGAGGAATCCGCCCGGCTCACAGAATACACATGGTACGCCCCAGCATGTGGGAGCCTTAAGGTTCACTGTCTTGACGATATTTCCAACAATCGGACGACCTGCTGACCAAAATGCTAACCTTGTGGTAACCAAAGGACTTTAACATACTTCAAGAACAACTTAGACAACATCACTGTATGGCTGTCCTCAACGTGTAATTACGATTGTCTTGATTTTCAGTTCATTTGTTGTCTGAATTGTCTGTGTAGAGTGTTAGAGGCAGACAAAGACGACTAAACTTTGGTTTGAAGAGACGTTCCAAAGGGCTATAAAAATCATAATGCAATAAACAACTTGGTAGGAGGAAACTGGACCCACTTTCCGATTATAAGATGACGAATGTTCCCACTGAGTCACAGTCCAGTTAACTGGAATCGAGACTTTCCTCCCCGGAGGGCAATTAAAAGAAAAGTCTGAAACTGAAACAGCTGGCACATCGGTTTTGGAGGCTCTCTCTCATACCAGTTCCATCTACACCAGGGGTCTCAAACTCCAGTCCTCCAGGTGTCCTGCAGTTTTTAGATCTACCACAGGTACAAAACGCTGGAATGAAATGGCTTAATTACCTCCTCCTTGTGTAGATCAGTTCTCCAGAGACATGCTAATGACCTAATTACTCTATTCAGGTGTGGTGCAGCAGAGGCACATCTAAAAGTTGCAGGACACTGGCCCTTGAGGTTGGAGTTTGAGACCCCTGATCTACACAGTATAATCAGTGGCTGAAGACAAAGGTTAATGAACCATTATTGAAGCTGTCGAGTCATCTGAGAGCGTTTCGGGGCCTTGAGGCCTGACCGTGACCCTGTCTGCAGTCCAGCCTGGTGTGGAGTTACACGTGGGGGAGCGCGTCTTCAACGTAGGACCTCCGATCTGTGGTGTGCTCAGTTCACACCACACCAGGTCCGGCAGCAGGCGTGCTGCGGCGCTCCCCGGCGGTCTTCATCAATCTGTTCCACGTTTCAGCAGCAGCTCAGGCATTCCAAGACTTCACATGCACGGTGGATTTCAAGGGGAACGCCATTTGATCTAAGAAGTCGTGAGCTATTTTTATGGGCTGAGACGGTAGTCAACATTTACGACAAGTCAACATGAAGAGGAGAGAACGGCTCTATTTAAGTGAACCCAACACCAGCAGGAAAAGATCCCCGCACTCACAAGTTACCCAGCGACTTCTGCTTCATTCATTTCTGTTCAGCCGATGATTAAATAATGAACTTCGAGGGGCCAAACTCACGCCAAGTTCAGAGCCGTATTTAATGTCAACTGTGCGCTTCGACACTTAGAGGAATCAGTTTTGATAGAGTTGAAGTGAAAGATTAAATCAAATAAGATTTTAATTTCTATAAAAGGCTGGAAATAATAATCTTCCACTTGACTTTTCCTTTTTGTCACACTTGATCAGATCAGAAAACAAGTAGAGTCTCTACTAATCAAGAGTCAACAGATGATTTCATTTACTAAAACAGAAAAAATAAATAACTCGTTATGACGACCAGACAGACCATCCCTTCCTTAAAGCTCCCTCGGCTTCATAAAGATGCCGCAACAATAAAACTAAATTAAACTCTTGTACAAAAATCAATATCAATAAAATTTGAAACATAAAAGCGGGTCTTTGAGAACACAAATCGGGTGGGGCGTGCCTGGCATACCAAGGGGAGCCTCGACAAGCCAAGCTGCCGTGCTGTTGGAATGAGACGGAGGGGGGGAGGTGGACACACGGAGACGCCTCTTTGAAAATGATCCATGGCTCTGGCTGGCAGCAAGCGCCACTCCAGATCCCCTCCTCAGACAGGCCCAGAGGATGCCAGGCTGTGGGGATTAAAGCCGTAATGAGTCGGGGTGAGCACACAAACACTCCGACACACACGCAGAGCGCCTAAGTTTGCTCAACAATGCAGCCAACTGCGAACGTAACGTGTGCACAAGACGTGAACGACGGAGCAAAACCTGCTGACAGATGTGAATCTCGGAGGCAACGTGTATTTAAATACACAAACACATACACCAGGTTTCACCAACTCAAATTTAAGATCCTTATGAATGGAATTTAAGACCCATATTGTCATATGTACCAACATTGTCCAGCCGACTGCTGTTAAAGTTGTACTTACCCACGAAAGACCCAAAAACATTAGCTACCCTAGCAAGGGTATCTTAGCAAGGTACTTATGTCAGCAGAACTCAGTGGAAAGTAAACTCAGAAAGTATGAGGTAGCATTTATGCTAAACGAATGTAATAATTACTGAATAGTTAAAGAAAATAAGACAAAAACGATTCTAAACGCTGATGTTTCTTCAAATATTTTGTAGCGTTGGCTTTTGTAAAGGATTCTCTGGCTAGAAGCTAATGCCCACATGCCTTAAAAAGGTTTATTACTTCACACCAACGCCATAGTAAGTCCTATGGATTTCCATGTAGTGATGCTTAACCACCGACTCTCCACGTGACATAAACCCCTTGTTGATGCAGCAGACTGCATCAACAATCAAACCACGTCCTTCCAGCTAACAAAGGATATGATTTGGAGGCAGGAAGTTCCAGCTCAGGACCTGGTTGGCTAGAGCCAAGTAGCGCTGGAAGACGCAGGACATCTGAGCGTTGAGGTTCTCCCTGCGACTGAACTCCTGCAGCACCTCCATGGTCAGCATGAAGATCTGACGCAGGCCGTCCTCCTGGAGGGGGATGAGAGAGAAGAGGGGTCTGTCTGCAGCGGTTGGGGTGGAGAAAAAAGAAGAAGTGAGGTTTAAAGAGATCGAGGTGGGAAGCCAACCTGAAAGAGGCGCTTGCAGTTGCCGTGGAACTCCATGCTGAGGCCAATGCTGCTGGTCTTGCTGGAGCTGGAGAACTCGCTGAGCAGAGCGGTGAGGATGGAGCAGGCCAGGGTTTGCTGCAGGGCAGAAGACGTGACCTTCAGGTTAGCTCAGGAGCGGTGCGTAAACAATTTTCCATGGCTCTCATTACGCAGGAACGCTTTAAGGCGGTCCCTTCATGTTCTATGAGCGTGCACCAATGTGCATAAAAATATGGATGAATGAGTTTGACTTTGTGACCTAAAAGACTGTTGTGATGACTTCAAGCCATGCCTTCTCATCCAACATCAGTATCTAACCTCAGAAATTTTTCAAGTGTGCCTTATAGCAAACAAAATATGGTAATTAGGGTGCACCCCTAATTAAATCCCATGGAATAAGAATGGTACGTCATTTAAGTTCATTAGGCAGACTTTATGTTTTTGCACAATACACCAAACATTTGTGCTAAATCAGCCAAAAATTAGCTCATGGTGTAACAGTTTGGGTTGGCTTACAGTTTTAGGGTCATTTTTTTGATTCGTCAGCCCAACACAAATACTACTTATCCTCTTAACTTTCTTTTTTAAAGAAGAGTATCTGTCAAGGACCATTTCAAGTCATCTCATTGTGACCAGAGGTCAAAGGTGACTGGGATTTTTGTGTATGAAACACGAAGACATCACTGATTTCAAAATAATTGCACTTACAAGCTAAAAAGAAATATTACCTTCATACTAAAATGCATCATTAATGCCAAGTTTAACACTGTTTTTATTTTATATTTGACACTGCAGCTGTGTCCAAATTCAGGATCTGCATCCTTCGAAGGACGGATCTGTAGGCCGATTACGTCATAGCGTGGCGACAAGGCCTGTCTGAATTCAAAGACTCCTCCAGATGCGTCCTCCTTTTCCCCAGATTTGAAGGACGGGTCCGGTGTATCCTTCCCAGACCACCATATCCTATAATTTATTGCGGGCCCCAACCGGGCGTTTAGGCAGAGCGACAATAGTGGTGAAGAGCGGCAAATTATTTTGTTATATTACACTTTAAATGACACAACGTGATTTTGTACATTTTTAGGCGACAATGTAAGTGTGTAAGTCTCAAATATCTGCTCAGTTCACCAAAACATAACCTGCTCTGACATTTTTGGACATGTCTGCTCCGTTAACAGTCAGCTCCCCTCGCCAGCGGCCAGCTGGCCGGGTGCTTCAGGTTCGGTACAACGGAGGAGAACACCTGACTCCAGGCACATTGTTTTGAAAACTCCCACTAGCTTTCCCCAAAGAGTGGAAGTTAAACACCGATATTATTCAGACAGGTAATATCTAGGTGTAAAATGTTTGGTTTATTAAAGTATTTAATTTATTCCTGAGCAAATCAGTTTGATTGATTACAGTTAAGCCTTCAAACATACTTTTTATTTAACTGTAATGGCTTATCCTAGTTTCGTAGAGTATTATATTTGAAAACGAATAATTTGCTTATATGTATTCCTTGTAGAAATGTGCAATACGTGTTTGAACATTTTAGAATCAAACTAACAGATTTCTTTTTTTTTTACTATGGAACAGCCTTTACTATAAAAGGTGAAAAATAAAACAGAAATCAGGAGTAATACATGACTAAAAAACAAACTTCAGCTCCGTTGTTGTTTTTTCCGCCGCTCTCTGCTTCATGCTGTCACGGTTGCTAGGCAACATGAGTTACCCTGAGGTGGGGGAAGGACCCGGTCTACGTAGACCGATCCTTCGAAAGATGCAGACCTTGAATTCGGGCACAGCTTAAGATTCAGCTAAACAATTTGTCAGTTGTTTTTGCAACAATTCAGAGATTTTGTCCATTTCAGAAAAGTTCAGGACAAATAAAGTTATAAATATATTTATTCATTTTTTTAACTAACACATTTCTTCTTCTTTACTTCTGGTGGTGTCATTAAAGCAGTCAACAAATACAAACAAGATCCTCAGCAACTAGAAGGTTTTTACATTAGCTACTTTAACTGGTGGCTTTGGCAGTCGTTTCTTATGACATGTGAAAAAGTCTTGAATCAGTTAACTTTTAGAAAAACTGCCTCATTAATCTTCATCTAACAGTGGCAAGAAAGCTTTTAAAGGGTAAATAATAAAAGTCCTCTATATTTTCACCCAACACATACAATCTAAAGTTAAATATATCAAAAGGCTTTAACTGTTAGCAGTTGCTGATCCCCTGGTTATGATCAACAAACAGACATTATGTAAAGAAATTAAGTCAAGTCTCAACTTGCACAGAAAAATGGTTATTAATGTAATTTAAAAAGTATAATTTGTTACTTAAGAAATAGCTTTTTTGTAAGGATCTGACATAACCTTCTCTCTCTTTGGGATTTAAATTTAAGCACAAGCACAGTGGTGCCATCTGCTGGGCTGAAATAGGAATTTACTTCATTATGAGGGGAAAAATCTGGATATTGTCAAATTAAGGATCCTCATTTTTAGATTTTTTGTAATAATGCTTATGAATGTGCTGGAACATACATAGAGAGCGGTTCAGTCAGTGTTTTCTAAATGTACAGTGATATTTTCTATTTTACAAGCCCTCAACACCAAATGTATACAAAATACTTCAAAAATAAGTCAAGAAAAAAAGTCGTCTAATTTTACAACAACGTGGAAACTAGGTTTTTTTATTGTTATTGTCAGACTAAATTAGCTTCCTTCAGTTTATTTTGTGCAATTAAAATACAGATAAAAAATATTGAGACAGAATAATAACAACAGAAATTAGTCTCTTTTTCTGAGCCCAGAATCCTCACATAAAGTCTGAAAACACGACACAACACACAGAGAAATAAGGCAGGTGCTGACATCTGTGATGCATGAATGTCATTCTCAAAGGATTAATTATCCATCTGGATAAAATGTTTCCCAGACGTACTACTAGAATTTTAACGACAGTATTTATTTAACATTAGAGGCATCGATTCCCCTCTTTAAAGCTAGTTTATTTCCTAGCTATTTGATATATTAGCTAGGAAATATAGCTAATATATCCTAGCTAATATATGGATATATTAGCTAGGATATATTCCTAGCTATTTCCTTTACAGCCAAGTCGAGTGGTGTAGTTCAGTGAAATGCACGTGTCTCTGTTACCACTGGGGGGTTCCCGCTGCTGATGAGCTGGCCGACCTCGTGGAAGACGCCTTTGCAGTTGATGCTTTTGTCCAGAGAGCCTCTCTTCACGATGACGGCCACAGCCAGCAGGATCTGCTCACGGACGTACTTCTGCAGGCTGCGGGAGAGAGACGCCGCCAAGGCAGATGCAGAGGAACGGAGGGGCTGTTATCCATTGAGTTTAGAAAAGCTTTCACAACAGAGAGGCTCACCACATACACAAAGTCAGGATTAAGACACACAGCTGGATTTTCAATACTCCTATCTCCACTGGGAGAACTTCTCACTTATAACACTAGAAAAATGTGTTCCTATAAGTGTAATAATCTACCAGCTGAATATTTAGACACCATTTACTTAAAACAAGCTCATATATCTTGTGGAAACATTACTTATGAGTTATTTTGTCTTATTTCAGGTTCACCGAGATATTTACGCCAGAAACTACGCTTGAAACACTCGGTAAAACTTTGTGTTCTTGCGGCTACTAAATATATCCTTTTGGACTGGCTATCAGCAGTCAAACTGCCTGGATATATTACTGGCATGCAGAATGTGAGTGCATGAAACTCGGAAGACGGTATCCAACAAAGCCTCCTCTTTCTTGCCTACTCACTTGGGTCTCTGCAACACGTAGGTGAGGAGGAACGCCCGGAGGGACTCGATGCTGGTCTTCTCCAGCAGGATCCACTCCCGCACAACAGCCTCCATGACGGCTGTGGCTGCCTGGAATAGCACATAGTCCACCTTGCTCGTCTCTGGAGGGGGAAACGTGAGGAGGCAGAAAGAGCGCGTTACAAAACTGCAAAGCGTCAAAAGGGAGTGAATTAAGACGGCGTGTGGGCAGGGAAGTAATGGGAAAACGTGTTAACTGCTTTGGCACTTTTATATAAAACAGATCTGAAACGATTAATCGGACGAATCGGTTACAGATTATCCAGTTTGTCTTCGTTGCCACCACAAAACGCCGTCGATGTTTTTTTTAGCCTTAAACATTGTTTTTAATTCAAGAAATATTTGAAAGTTGCTCTGAATAAATTAGAGCTGAAACAATTAATCAGATAAATCGTAACGAATCGATTATCGATGACATCTTCAACTAATTTAGTAATCGATTCATCGCTTTCTGTAGCATGCAGACTAAAATATGTTACTTAGCAGTAATTAAGCCAAAACTGTACAAAAATATGTACATTTGAATTTAAGATTAAACAAAAAAACCTTTCATCTTGAGTATTTTTAGCTGCAGATGCATCCTTTGCCACAAACAGAACTTTAAGGAATGCCATTATTACATTTTAGGCAATTAAAAAAATAAGAAATAAATAAAAAAGTAATTGAATTATTTGTTTAGTTGCACCTTTTAATGCACTGCTAATATTAAATAAAGAAATACCTTTAAAAATCTGCAAAATGCGCCAAACATTTTTTTTTTTACCAATTAATTGTCAGAATAGCATTAATTAATTATGCTAAAATAATTGTTGGTTGCAGCCCTGAAATACACCAGCTGGACTCATAGCAAATTTTGTAAAAGATAAATTTACTGGATTTAGTAAGGTTATTAAAAATAAAAGTCGGAATGTTTTTTTTTTTTAACATAAATGGTTTAAGTTTAGTTGTTTCCTTATCAAATGTCAAGTTCTACTGACATGTCAAAGACAAGGGATTGTATTTATCAGTCTTGGAAATAGGCCCTAATTTCAGATGCATAGCTTGCAAAGTTATGCATTATCTCGCAAAAGTCCTTTTCATAAAACAAGCTGGTTTCCAACCGTAACGCCACAGGCTGATTCTCATGTAATCAGGTTCAAACATGTCCTGGAGCAACACGTCGCCACGGTCCGGCAGCTTGTAAGCAGCGAGGTGATTCCTGAACATCTCGAGTGCACCGCGATACAACGCAAGTTCAGCGTTTTATTCGACAATTACCCAGGATGTGCTTGCAGATGGCGAACGGGGACTTGGACTTCCTAAAGGAGAGGAATACATGTTCAGCGTGCTGCCTCTGCTCCGTGCTGACCATGGATGGCGGTGCCTGGGAAGAAACAGCAACGGCACAGTTCAGGCAGAAAGCTTTAAAAAGATAACATGTACTTTATAAAACCAGTGTGCTGGAAAATGTTTTAAAAAATGCTTTATTCTAAGGCTGCAACTAAGGATTTTTTTTTTTAGTAATCCATTGTTCTAGGAATGCACCGATCCACTTTTTTCCCTTCTGATACCGATATCCGATGTTTAGTATGGGCCGATACAGAAAAACAGCTGAATTGACCTAAAATGTTTCATTTTGAAACACAGACATAAATGTACTAAACTACAAACTTATTAGATAACTCTTAAATAGACCAATAGCAGCACAAACCTGGTCAAAAGTGTAAAAACAACTTTAATCTGTTCAGTCAGTGCAATTAGGAGCAAAATAGCCAATGAAAAATAAATGATAAAAAAAAAAAAAAAAGGTGGACTACCTGGGTCAAACATGTAAAAAAGTAAATAAATAAACTGCAACAAAAATGTTTTCAAATGGTTCAGAAACTGCAATTAGTAATTCTAAATATAATGCAACATAAATAATAAAGTCTAGAATTGGACTGAACAGAACTGATGGATCGGCTACATCCGTCACCAAGCGAGAATGTTTTTCCAAACTCGATACCAGTACAGATATTGATATCGGATCAGTGCATTCCTATCTCACACAGGACCAAGTTGGTTTGGATATGCATCATCCTAAAACTGAAAGACTATTTTGTAGATGAGACATCAACATACATAAGAAGAAATGTTGATGAATGTAGATAACAAAACGATTTTCCAATGTACTCTTTTAGTAAAAAAAAATACTAAGCTGCAGCTGAGTTTGCACATTCCAACTCCTACTGACGATGCAGCTGAAACCCTGTCCTACAGAGGGATTAGACAAAACAGAGAGTACTGTAAACTAGCTCTATCAACAGCATTGCTACTATCACAGCAGCTGATGATGTGTCTATACCTCGAAGTAGTGTTGCCTCCGTCATTCATAGAAGACACAAGTAAGCCTCTCATAACGTAAATAAACAGAGTGCAGCTCTAAGAAAGTGCAAAACAAACAGTTTTTTAAAATGCAGCGGCGTCTCCATGATACCGCCCAGCAGGAAAGTCACATTCCAGACCTAATTGCAGTAAAAGCAGCTCAGTGGTTGGAGGCAGCAGAAGGAAGAAAGGCCCTTTTATCTGACAAACCACACATAATGTGCCATAATAAGGTGACACACACACACACACACACACACACAGAAAGAGAGAGAGAGAGTTATAAAAGACGACTACAAGCAGACAGACTCAATGGACTGGACCTAATGCGCTCTGCTGTTCGATTAAAGCCCAAATTTAGAAAGACTTTTAATTCTAAACTAAAAGGGAATGACAGACGTTCATTCAGAGGCCTGGTGTGTCAAACGCACCACCGAGGACGGTTCGCAGGGACCTTCTCCCATTTCGAAATTCAAGACTTTTCCAGAATCAGATTCTCGTATTTGTCTGTCAAAGTTTTCCACGGCATGACGGACATCGAGTGCAAAACATAATATTGAGTTTTACTGTCGAATCCCAGAAAAATAAAACTGAATCTCGCTTCGGGTTCAGCAGTTTGGAAAAAGGAATATTTCACTTTTCCATTTGGTTTTTGACAAGCTTAAGAGTAGAAATGTGGGGGGAAATCTGGAAAGTTTCTTTATTTTGCTCGGGAAAATTTAAGAATTTCTGGTGATATTCAAAACTTGATCATCCATGACAAGTAACCAATAAATTGACTGAACTAACAATTTGTTTTTTCCTATTATTAGGGCTGTAGTTACACTTTTCTGTTTATTTTGGTCTGCATCCAGTTGGTAAGTTTTACAACTTGTTGCTTTTTCTAGAGGTTTGGTTCCTTTTCACACAGAAAAATCTCCAAGCGAACTAAAACCAGTCACTTCGAGAGTGACTGGTTTCGCCTGTTTATTAGTCGCCTGACTAATAAACAGGCGAGAATCTGTTTATTAGTCAGACGTGTCCGGGGCAGGACAACCAGAGGTAAAAAAAAAAAAGAAGTAATAAAAAAGAGAGAGATAGTTGTGCCCAACTGGCTCTTCTAATTTTAATCTCATTGATAATCTCACTGATGATAAAAAAAAAGTTAAATCTGGGGGTTCTCTTCCTGCAGTAACAACTTCTTCACCGATCAGGGTTACTGACAATCTGAAAAATATGTTTTTTAGATTAGAATTGGCCAGTTAGGGATGATCCTGGCTTGGAAAAAACCTATAAATCCTCCACTAGGAATACAGATGGGGACTGTTGTTGGCAAGACCAATTACGCTAACTGGGATTGATGCTAAAACCCTAATTCTAGTTTCAAATCTAAGATCATTTTGTCTTTCTGCTGCACTATTGGTGAAATGAAACAACAAAAAACCCTGACACTTCTTCTGGTCCCAATATATCATACAAGGTTTCTTAAAATACATGAACAATTTAACAATCTAACCCCTATAATGACAAATTAGAGGTTTTTACTCCTACAAAATCAGCTGTGGAAACTTATGGAAATCTAAAAATAGTCACAACAATAGCAAACTACTACAATTTCAAATGCACAATAAAAGCTACTGAATATATGCAAAGGATTTAGGATATAGAGGTTTTTACTGTGGAAAAAAAAATACAGAGCTGTAAAATACAGCTCTGTATTTTTGAGCTAAAAAAGTATTTTATTTAACAAAAAAAGAGGTTATTTTTAGTAATTTATTGCTCTCAGAAGAAACATCAGATCATAGTTTTACTAAATTGGTGACTGGGATTAGCCATTAGCAGAAACACATCTTCTAAAAGTTTATGAAGTTAAAATATACAACATTTTTCTTGATGTAGTTTAAAATCTAATTAGAGTTATTACATTGACAGGAATGCATCATTTAATGAAAGTTAATCGTTTGACAAACAGCTGTTTTTCCTTCAGCCTTCTTCTAATTTAGATTTCCATACTGATTACAGCCTGGATTTGAGTTGATAATATTTTAAATCAGACGCAGCTCCCAGACTAAAACACCTGCAGATGAGTGACATGTTTTCCTTTAATAGCAGCTATTTGACTCGGTATTGTACGGTGGATGTCGCCTTTCTAATAATGTCATTCTGGACTGAGCTGGGTTGTTTCCATCGCCCTGGTTTGATTAAAATGGTCACGCAGAGGCAGCAGCAGCAGCAGCTAGCTGAATTACCCAGCATACACACTGACATGCACATGGTTAGCTACTGGCTCCTAGCCGGGCTCTTCTGTCCCATTTGCTCCGGTTCGGGCTGAAATAAGTCAGTGTTTAGCGGGAAAGAGCGTGACTTAGGCAGGCCAGGAGGAGCTGAGGAGAGGATATAAACAACAGCGACGTGCTGCGACTGTGTCCCAAAAAACTTGATTTAGCGGCACAGAGAGGACTGGAGTTTCTGGAAAAATGAGCCACAACACAAATACTGTGGCTGGTATTTAAAGTCCAGATACGTAGGAGGTGAATGTATAACAAGGGCGGCATTTAAACTTAATAAACAGGTTCTGTAACGGGACGGAGCCGAGTGAGACTCTGCGCCACGCACCGTTCAGACACACCGTCTCTAACCTGAACACAGTCACCAACAACAACCGGGGCGAAACGAACCGCCGGGGCGGAGATTTTCACCCGGCGAACACCTCCGCGGACCGGGTTAACTAGCGGGTTCCGAGCCCGAAGCGGGGACAAAACAAGGCTGGGTTCCTCACCATCAAAACTTTGGCAGCGCTCTCCAGTTGTGTGATCACTTCTGGTGCACCGACCGCCGCCATCATTGTCGGCTCTCTCCAATGACGCGCCACGCGCTTTGCATTGTGGGACGACGCGGCAGGATCCACGGCGGAGAGACTCGGCGAGTTATGTAACCGTGGAAAAGCATTTCTCCGTGGCGGAATTACGGTGGCCTGAGACTCTGTGGCTGCGAAAAGAAACGAGAACGATTCAGAGGAGTGTTTTAAAATGGTTTGAACTATTAATTTGCATTTAAAAAATTAAAACAATTCAACAATAATTAGATTTTACTGTGGAATTATTTTTGATTGTTTTTGATTTTTTATATATATTATTTAGGATTTGTCGTGTTGTTTTTCTTTTGTTAAGTTTCGAAAGTTTAGTATGATGACGTATTAGGGCCAATAAATTCTCACCAAAAAAATTTTTAACTACAAAGAACGTGAAAATAAAAACAATAATTCAACAATTATTAAATTTATAGTCAATAATAAATTTTTTCTACAGTAAAATTAATTCTATTTTACTGTAGAATATATATATATATAAATTTTAGAATGTGTTTTTTGTTTGTTTATTTACTCAAATTGGGCGGGGGGGGGGTTTGTTGTTGCTTTTTTCCAGTTTTGAAAGTTCAGTACGACATCGTAACAAGGTTATTACAGATGAAAAAAAGAGGAATACATTTCCGCCAAGAAACGTGACAATTTCTGAGATACAAAGGTCAAAATTTCCCCCCAAAAAACTGAGACATTTTTAGATTAATCTCAGAAACTTTCTAAAACAAAACTGTTGGTTTCTGAAGTGCAAGTCAACATTTTTTCCAGCACATTTTTTACTTTTGAAATTCAGAAAATTTACAATTTTTTTAAATGAAAAATCTATGAAATTAATCTAAAAATGTACGTTTTTTTCTCTTTTGACTTTCAAAACTCTTAAATTTCCTTGTTTTTCTAGAAAATGTCTGAGTTTTTTCAGCAGAAATGTACTCCTCCTTGTTTTCCCATCTACATGTCCCCAACAAATAGGCGAATGATTTACTTAAGAGTATTCTCTAGCTGCACTGAGTTGCCAGAAAGACATACCAAAACTGTAGCCAACTGTGAAAGAACCACCTTCATAATTATGAGACACTATTTTTTTTCACAAGAGTGGCTTAACTTTGAATAACATCACAAAATAACTCAAGTAAAAACAGACGGCAGAGCAATGCAACATCTATCTGCTTCAGACTTTACAAGTGAAATAGTCGAAACAACATTAAATAAAGCGTTAGATTCAGGAGAACAAGACATGGAATTTCTTCTCCCGGATATAGGAAAAGAGGATGACACAGTCACGTGACCCGGATGACAGTCACGTGACGAAATTCAGATGGAGGGCCGGAAGTGGATTTCTCCGGTTCAAAACAAAGCAAAGTTGATCACAATGAGTCAGCCAATGCCACAGGCTGGAACAAACAAGGCATCTCCAGAAAATACGCCTATATTTAGGATATGATGCTGGGTTTCAGTCACGTGACTGAAACCCAGCATCATATCCTAAATATACCAATATATTTGCTTCAAGCATAAATCCATATTTCTTAAGAACTGGGTGGATAATGATATTCTAACTGTAAAACAATTGTTTAATGAGGATGGTCAACTGTTTAATTATGGTGAATTTCTTTATAAATATAATTTCCCTGTGACCCCTAAAGAATTTGCTGTTGTTTTTTATATGCTATTCCAGCAGGTTTAAAATTTCTTATATCAACCTCAGGTAGAGCCAATATCCAATATCCCAGATTTCCAGAGTTATTTATTGGTAATTTAGTCCCATTCCTTAGTTTTAAAACCGGAAACAAACATATCAGAGAAATAATACAAAGGAATACTATTAGCAAACCTGCTTCAATCTTTTTTTTGGAACAATCTTGATACAGATATTGATTGGGAACAAACATGGTTATTGCCAAGAAAGTTGTGAACTGTCTGAAATCTGTTACTTGCAAAACTTGCTGATGAAGCTGCTGACCTGTGGAAAGGGGCTTAAATTGGCTGGGTCTTTTGACCAAACAGAAGGCAAGGAAAGTTCTGAAGAAGAGTTCTGAAGAAGAGTTCTGTTGACACCTTCCACCATCATCTCCAGACAGATGAGGAGAAAGGAAGGCTCTGCTCCCTTGAGATCGCCACGCACCATCTTCAAAATGAGGAAGAGGAAGGGTGACTCTTCTCCATTAATAACTCTTGCCACTATCCTCATAAAGATGTTGGCATGTCTTGCCGCTATCTCCAGAAAGATGATGGCATCTCTTGCCGCTATCTCCAAAAAGAGCAAGAGGAAGAGGAGAAAGGCCCTGGCTTCATTGTCATCTCTTCCCACCATCTTCAAAAAAAGACAGAGAAAGGAAGACCCTTCTTCACTGACATCTGTCTGCCACGTAGGCAAGAAGACGCCAACGGAGGAGAGTGGTGAGTAGGTCCTTGACCTTTCACAAAAAAATAGAAAATAAAACATGAAATATATCTGACTCGGCCAAACTTCTTCTTGAACATCACCGCTGTGCCTGCTCTCAGGCGACAGTCTTCACTGATGCCAAGGATTTGTCCTGTGGGCAGGGAGGAAGCGAGGGTCTCAAGAAGGTTCATTTAAAGTGCAGTATTTTAAAAATACATGAACTAAAATAAGAAGTAACACTGTTTATTTATTTTTTTATTTTTTTACATTTTATTCTTTTATTCAATAATAAAAAAAATCCTTAGACGTGGTTTAAAGTAACTGCAAATAAAACCTTGTTTTTTCAGGTTGAGCACAGACGAAGGGAGGTAAGGGAGGTAAGTCTAAACGATTAGTCGATTAGACTCCTTTTGTATCACTAAAGAGCAGGAGAAAGGTGTCTTTCAGGCTGAGTACAAACAATAGGAGCTAAGGAGACGGCCATCTTTTAAGACCAAGTACAAAGTATGGGGGTAGAGGAAGCAGATTGTTTATCCCGCGAAAGAACAGTAGGGGGTGTCTTTCAGACTCACCAAGAACAATACAGGGCAGTGATAAAGAATTACAATAAGTCATTAACATCTGCTGTATCTCATGACATTAGGTTCTTCCAGAGGCAAAAAATATAGTAATGCTCAGATAATTATTAGCAGTCATTCTAAGACATGAACTATCTCATTATAAATCCAGAGGTGGTCCAATCAGCGGACATTGTTACCCGATGCATTACTGAATAACACAAAGTTAACATTTTCTCCAAGAAAAACTTTAATTTATATGTAAAGTCTTAATTTGAGATAATCTGAATACATATATATATATATAACAACTTGAAAATATAAATATTGTTATTAATTCTTCAAGTAGTTCAATGTCTCATACCTATGCTTTTATTTTTGAAGTGCTTCCTTTTATTTTGAAGGTTTGTTCCGTTTATTTTCTTCTTCCTGACGTTCTGCTGATCTGTTTTCTGTTTACTGTTGAGACCAGTGCCGCAGTCATTGATGACGTTTTAGTATTAGTCATTTGACATCAATTAGTGATGCTAATTATCACTGCTGATAGAGCTGTTTGGCTGTTTCTATAGTTTAATGTCTGTTTTATTCTTAATGTGGTTGATTTTTATTCAACTATCTTGCATTTAACGGTTAGTTGACTAGAGCTAGACTGATTCCAAGTTTTGCATCATTTAAATTCAAACAGCCCTTATCACAGAGGGAATTAATGCTGATGTTTTTTTACTCGCTTGTGTATTGTTATATTTATAATTTTTTTTTTTGCAATAGTAACTTTGAACCTTTATTTATTATTTCTGCATTTTCAGAAACTGCTTCAATTTATTTGCACCGTTGTAAGACATAATTCTTCAGTAAACCCATTGAAACACCTGATGGCCAGCGCGCTTTCTGACCGAAGCCCTGTAGTGGTCAGTTAACAAAATCCAGCAACAGAGGTCAAAATCCTCAACAAATATATTAAATAAGGCTTCAACTCATATAAGGTTCTTCAAAGAGTTGTTGATGATAACCAGATTACTTTCCAGATTACTTTGAACCTCTTTTCATTTAAGCATCTTTACTTGCACATCTGTAACAATTTTACGGTGTCATGTTTCTTTCACATATGAATCCACTCATGTTCAAGTTGGTTAATTTAATTTATACATACATTTTACACACCAGGACATTAAAAGTATTTTTACAATTTCTCAGTTCATACATGAATGTAAAAAAAAAAAAAAAAAAGTCAAAATTACAACATGTATCCATGAATACTGCGTCCATGGTTTTTCAACATTAGCACAAAACTTGGAAAAAAGACAAAAGAGGATAAGAAGATACCAAAAATATGTATATCTGTATAAATATAAATCTTAAGAGTAACACGATTGTATCAAACACAAAGGAGAGGAAAAAAAAAACTTAAGTGCTTTAGAGTAAAAAATATAAACTAAAGGTTTATAAAAGCCTTAAGGAAATGAGAGGACAAAGTCAGTTGAAGATTGTCAGTCGTAACTCTGTAACACACACATCCAGGAAAACACGACACACACTTTGTGGCATTCGCTCGTTCTGAAGCCGTCTTTGCCCACAGAGAAGGCAGTCCGGGTTAACCAGGACGGAACAACAGACAGCGCTGGGGAACAATGACAGAGCAGCACCAGCCTTTGATCACTATTATAGATAATCCTGATTAGTTAGCGTTATTTCTTTCTGTCGGCTTCAGTCCGGTTCTAAACTACCTAAACCCTTCCATAAAAACAAACTGGTTATTTCACATTAAATTATAGCTGCTGTTGTGTAGCTAGCGTGTTAAATGAAATGTAAAAATCAAGCAAAAGATAAAACTTAGCCTGGGTCTCACCCTTTTTAACCTACCCATGTCTGGTTGCAGCAATATGAAGTCAAAATGAAGAAAAATAAGTGAACAACAATTCAATCTGGGTGTTTCAATCGGCATTGAATTGGATGGAAAAGTTAACTTCAGTCCTTATAGTTCTCTGTCCTTGCTCCTCATACTCTCTGGGTTCTGCTGGTCGGATTGTTAGTTCTGGATTAGAAGAAGAGGAATGTTTGTTGCATGTGAACAGAGCATGCTCTGTCAGACTCCCCACGGCAAAAACAAAAGAGAAAAAGAAGTCTTCAGACAAGAAAAAAAATAAAAATACAAAAAGCAAAGGCAGTCATAAGATTGTGTTGCTTAGGATAGGGGGGGAAAAAAAGGCACATTTACACGAACAAATAGTGATATGGAATCAAAACATTGTCAAGCAAAAACAAACCAACACACTCTTCTGCGGAGCCACGTCCACAGCTTCCATCAACCAGGAAAGTACTTAAACAGTTGTGGCTTTCTGATAATAAAACCGTAAGAATAAAGTCAGAACGTTTTACGAGCAGATTGGTTTCAACCGATTGAAAAACAATGAAATAAAAAAGTCAGATCGGCACAATAGAGAGATTATTTGCTGATTTGGTGATTGTCAAACAGCGAAGCGATGCGAGACGGTGAGAAGCAGAGCTCTGACTCTTAACGCGGCGCCGCTCTGTGACAAAGACAGACGACGCCAACGTCTCGGGATAAATAACGTTTTGTCGAACTGTTTTAAGGCTCTGTGTATTAGAGAAGGCAACTTAAGGATAAAATGACTGGATCCAACCTGCATTAAACATTTTCATCTAACGTTTCGGCTCCGTCTTCCTCTGAACCGCTCCGGTCTCCGCCGGTCGGGACCAGCCCGGCGCGAAGGAGTCCAGAAGCCCCACTGCCAATGTTCTGCAAACACCTACCACCATCATCATCATCACATTCGCCTACTTCGTCGTCGAGTCGCCACACGCGCTACAAAACTCGATTAGAAACTTTCAGGGCACAAAACACTCGTTCTTTAAAACTGTAACAAGACCAGGAGACAGAACATGTAAATAATATTAACCACAACGATAAGCAGCATCTTCTAACTGATAAAAAGAAAATTATATATTTATATAAATCAAGATATTTGTACATTTCTGAACTTCTAGAAATGGTATTTTGTGTTTAGAAAACTATATACACGTCATTTTGTATTGCACATAGTCACACTGTCACATGTTTGGTTCGTTTTTCGTGGCCGCCTCCGAACGTACGACAGGAGGACGGCTAAGATGCAACACCACTGCAGGGGGCTGACTTTTTTGCAAAGTCGCTGGAATTCTGTTCGTCTTTGCGAAAATGTCCGTTACGTTTTAGTTTTCGGTTCATATTTGGATGTTTCGTGATATTTCCAAGTTCTTTCGATGATCAGACGGACGAATGGCGTAACGATATCCTCACCCCCAGTGAAAGGTTTTAAATCTACGAAAAGAAAACATCTTGACGTCGAGAACCGGACACGTAGGAAGGAACTTAAGTGCTAAAGGGTCGCCACACTCTTCGATGTGGACGTTGTTACTGAACGAAGACTCAAAGTTAGCTGTTTTCAGAGATATGCAAAGCCATTTAAAAAGGAAACTATTTCCTATGACTCGTGGTTGTTTAGTTCTCATCCCATGAAAGTTTCAACCTTATCTGGCCTGCTATAAACTGGATTTGGAAATATTTGCGGCCCTTTTTGGTTTCCCGGGCTAAGTGCTAATAGTTCAAAAAATATCACTACTGTAATAATTTAATCTTGATTTTAAAACAGTAAACATCTGTTTTTCAGGGACAGCCCTCTCTTTCTCTCGCTCACTGACTGTGTGATGTTGCAGTATAAATAAAGTTCACTCATAACAGGAAGGCTACAAAAAAAAACATTTCCTATGTAAGAGCTTTTAAAAAGATGGATTTACATAGATTTTTACAAAAACTATGTCAGAAATTGGCCACAAAACTCTGATTGGTGCATTTTTACTTTGTTTGGATATCAGAGCTTGAGGTTACAAGTCCATCCTCATGAGCCTGAATGTACTTAGTAACAAACAGGCCTGTGTTTTCTTGTAAAAATACAGAAAAAGTCGAACGTAGTGAGAAAAACGTGGCCCAACAAGTCCTGACAAAATTGACGTAAAAATAGAAGTATTTCTCTCTCTCTCTCTCTCTCTTTTTTTTTTTTTTTAAATCACTGCAGTATTTCAGTCTAGCTCAAAATCTGCTTTTGTGTTTTTAAACCTAATGCAAAGTCAAGACCGACCTGAGCTGAACCTGGACACGGTCAGAATACAGAACAGGAATAAACGTCTCAGTACAGTCTGACGGAGGAGGAGGAGACTCCCTGAATTAAATTTGGCACAAAACGAGGCAGGTTCATCTACATCCGCTAGATGGCGCTAAACACTCTGAAGAATACTTTAGTTTCATTGAACACCTTTTTGTGCTTGTTGAGCACAGCCTGTCCCAGACACTTTGTGAGAGACAGTATCAAAACACTAATGTAGAGTAAAGTATTCACACCTTTTTACATTTTCTTTGTCACGTTACCAACACAGACTAACATGGTTACTATGTGTTAGACCAGGGGTTGGTAATCCTGGTCCTCGAGGGCCAGTGTTCTGCAACTCTTAGATCCCTCCCTGGTCCAACACACTTGAATCCAACAGCTGAATCACCTCCTAAGTGCAGTCAGGTTCTCCAGAATCCTGCTAATGACCTCATTATTTGATTCAGGTGTGTTGAAGTAGAGATACATCTAAAAGTTGTAGGAGACCGGCCCTCGAGGTCTGGAGTTGCCCACCCCTGTGTTAGACCAACACAAAGTAGGGCAAAACTATGAAGTGGACACTTTTTATTTGCAAATTGATCTAAAAAGTGTGGTGTGTATTTGTATTCAGCCCCATTTATTCTTGATCGCCTGAAATATCATCTAGTGCAATCCAAAAATCCTGACTGTGTGGAAGACTGGCAAGTCTAACGTTCAGTTTGGAACGAACCATGTAGACGACCTGAAAAGTAAATAAATTATTTCACCTGGGAAACAAACACCAACCATTGGTTTAGATCAAATCCTATTCATGTGTTAGAATGGCCCAGTCAAAGTTTAGATGTAAACCCAATCAAGAATCTGTGGCAAAAAAAATTTAATTAAATTGTTAACAGATGCTCTCATTGGAAGCAACGTCTCCAGCTGATAAGCATGCAACAAAAATGTTTCAACTCATTGGTTGCGAGTAGAAATGTGTGCCACACTTTTCAGATTTTCATTTGACTCTCTCTTTCATTCCACTTCACAATTATGTGCTACTTTCAGTTGGTCAATCACATAAAATCCAATAATAAACTGAGGTTTGTGGTTGTCAACATGGCAAAAAGTGAAAAAAAGGTCAAAGTTCATGAACCCAAGGCGAAGGTGCTGTACCTCCGGGGTTATACCGAGTAAGCGTGGCCGTGCGTGAGTCATCGTCTTTTTAGCTTATTTTGCAGAAGCTGTGATAGAGGCGCAGTCGGTCCATAAACTGGTTCCACCTGTCACATCGCCGTGAGTGCAAAGCAGCAGAACAAGAAGCAGTCCTCCAGGTGTTTCAATCATCCGTAAGACCGACGGTGGAAGGAATGGGACAGGAAACTGCTGGGAGAACCAGACGCAGAAAACCGGTCCTCCAGGAATAATAACAATAATATTAATAATAATGATATTCAACTCCCGTCTGCTTCCTCTTGGTTTCTTTCTTTCTGCTGTTAGTTGGTCCCAGATTGGAGGAGATTTGCAGTCAGCCCACTAGGGGGCGATGTGCCTCTCATCCTGCTCCTGCTTTACACAGACATGTTCAGCCTCTCCACACCGACACACACCTCCAGCGGCAGTGAGGAGCAAACGGCTCTAGACGTACACCGGCTCACATCCCTCCCCTCCCTCTCCTTCTTCTTCGTCATCTTCCCCTTCCTCCTCTTCCTCCGTCTCCTCGCCCTCCTCCGGGCCCACGCCGGGGACGCTCAGGCAGGCGTCGGCCTCGGGGGGCTTTGGGTAGCGGAAGGGGCAGCCGTTGTCGTCGAAGAACCTCCGGAATGTGAACTCGTAGAAGGCGTGCTCTGGGTGCTTGCCGTGCGGCGAGCAGAGCACGTCCAGGGCCCGGGTGCTGTCGCCGCTGTTGCTCCACGCCCCGGGGCCCCCCTCCTCCTCCACGGGGTCAAAGTTGGACGTGTCCATGGGGTGAGCGATCTTGGGCCGGTAGGGAGCCGGCTGTTGGCGCAGGTTGCTGGAGAAGTCCACCTCTGAGAAGAAAGGGTGGGCCTTGATCTCACAGGAGCCGTTGGCGCCCAGACGCTCCTCGGCGGAACAGCACAGTCGACCGATGATATCCACAGACTCTGGGTTTAGCTTGACCTGCGGCGGCACCTGGAGGGTGCTTTCCCAGTTGATGACCTGCAGAAGTGAAGGTGCAGGTGAGGTTTACTCTCACTTCACTGTCATCTGTTATGGCTCAGTTAAAAAGAACAAAACTCTGACCTGAACGTTCAGAGACACATAAAGACAGTTACAAATTCAGCCTTTTATCTCCCCTGGAGAATTTTATTCATTTGAACAGAAACAAAACTGAACTTATCGGCTTTGGGCCAAAAGATGAACGATCTAGAGTCAATGCACAGCTTCAGTTATTGCAGCTACAGACTAGAGATCATGCCTGAAATCTGGGTGTAGTGATGAACTGAACCTTCACTGTCGCATAAAAACAGTCACAAAGTCAGCCTTCTATCACCTGAAGAACATTTCCAGGATTAGAGGACTAATGTCTCGGCAAGATCTAGAGAAACTCATCCATGCGTTTAATTTTTGTCATCAGCCCAGGTGTACTGTGGTATCAGCACCACGATACGTTAAAGATCTGCTGCTGTGGGTTCAACCTTCCAGTCCACTCAGGTCCTCTGGTTCTGCTTTTCCAAACCCAGCACTGGCTTTCATAAAAACTGGAACATTGATCAGCATATTTGATGTGTATTTTACTTGATGAGTTTTATGATGGCATTTGACAAAATGTAATATTTACTACTCGTTTCATTATTGATGACTGGATGACGTTTTCATTAGGTAAAGCACTTTGAACTGCCTTGGTGCTGAAATCTGCTATAAAGCTAAACGTGACTTGACTTTGATCTACATTACCAGTAAATCGTTACATACACTCACCATCAGCATGATGATGGTAAAGTCTAATTTATATTAGGCTTTTCATGATGCATTTCAACCATGTTCTACATAATGGCTTCAGTTTTTAATCACTTTTTCTCACAAGACCACAAAGGTTTTGATATTTTTTCTCTTAATAATAAAGCCCTTCATTTTAAAAACTGCATTTTAGGTTTACTTGTGTTTTCTTGACTAATGTTTAAATTGGTTTGATGCTCTGAAACACTTAAGTGTGACAAATACGTAAAGTAATAGGAGTAATAGGATGGTTTTCTACACCATTGTGTGTATGGTGAACTTTGGAACAGATTCAGAGTCTTCAGTTTCTGTCTGAGCTGAATGTATAAATTGCTAAAAAAATATATATATATATATCCGGCATTTTTTTCTTCTCACTGACCTTAATCTGTGTCTCGGTAGGTGTCGGAGCGAGGAAAGGTGGTTGTCCCACCAACATCTCAAAAAGAATCACTCCCACACTCCACCAGTCACACAACTGAGTGTAGCCTGCAAACAGCACACAAATGGGGCGGTAAAAACAAACAAACAAAAAAACAAAACAAAACATGCACTTCAATAATAATAATAAACGGAAACAACAGAAACGTTATCGGCCACCTTTGCGCAGCAGAACCTCCGGGGCGATGTAATTTGGCGTTCCAACCAATGAGTGAGCCAGGCAGCGCTGGTGCTGCCGATTGGCGCGCTGCTCCAGCGTCATCAGCCGGTCGCCACAGCGACAGTTGGATACGTCGTCCCAGAAGTCGCTGGGCTCCATGCTGTCCTGCCTGATGTGACTCCCTAGAGAAAGAAGATTTGTAAAGACATAAAGATAATTTTATTTATATAGCACATTTTCAGCGACAAGACAATACAGGGTGCTTTACAGGAATTAAAAGGAAATACAAACAAAATAAAAAACCAAAAGAAAAGAGAAAAAGAAGAAAAATAATCTAATGTTGATCTAAAGTATGTAAACTAGGTGCTCCTATTCAGGGTTGCTAGATGAGTATAAGTAAGTATCCTCTGGTCTAATTTCTTTTCTAGTTTGGCATTTGCTAAAGTAGTTAAGCAGAAACATAAGTTTCTGAATTAAAGAAATGTATAGACTAGTGGAGAAAAAGCAAGACTTTCTTGGTACTTGGTATTACAGTATAATACATTTAACTCTGCAAATAAAATACACTCAGGTTTAATTTGACTAACACTCGCACAAAACAAAAGATAAAGAAGAAGAGCAAACTCAAACCAAGGTGTCCAACCTTTCTGGTAGTATTTGGAGTTGTGTGTCCAACGGAAGCCCGTGCAGAGGCCGAAGTCCGTCAGCTTGATGTGACCGTCCAAGTCAATGAGGATGTTGTCGGGCTTGATGTCGCGGTGGATGAAACCCATCTTGTGGACGCTCTCGATGGCCAGCGTCAGCTCGGCTATGTAGAAGCGCGCCAGGTGTTCGGGGAAGACCCCCATCCGGATGAGGAGGCTCATCATGTCTCCTCCGGGGATGTAGTCCATGACAAAGTAGAGGCTGTCGCGGTCCTGGAAGGAGTAGTAGAGGCGCACCACCCACTCGTTGTCTGCTTCCGCCAGGATGTCACGCTCCGCTTTTACATGGGCCACCTAAGAAAAACAAGAACCAGTTAAAACCGGCGAGCTAAGCCGGTAGGGTCAGATTGTTGGAACGGAGCACAAGACCAGTCATGTGACGCTTTGAGTCACCTGGTTGCGGTTGAGGACATCTTTCTTGCGCAGCGTTTTCATGGCATAAAGTGCACCGGTGTCAACTTTCCGCGTAAGGCACACTTCACCGAAGGCGCCGATGCCAAGAGTCTTGATTTTGACGAACATGGACTTGTCCATTTTGGCCCGGCGTAGTCGGTTGTAGTTGGACTCTTTTTGGTTCAGCATCTTCCTCATCTGCTCCTGCTCTGATTCCGACAGGCCAGCCTGGGGAGAGAACGTCCAAATTAGAAACATGACGATTCAGGAAACTATGAGGGACAATCCACGCACTTATAGGTTTGATCAATATTTATCGTTTTAACAGCGTTCTAAGTGGATCAGACACAATTAATCGGATTACTCATGATGAATTATTGAAATAACCATCAACTAATTTAGCAATCTGGAGTTTGAAAACTCTAAAGAACAACATATTCAAAACAATTACTAAGCCTAAAATGTACAAAAAAATAAATTGATTTTGCATTTAAGAGAAACAGAAACTTTGTCTGTAAATCTGTTCTACCCAGAACTCTTCAAGTGGTGGTTTTAGCTTCACCTGGATCAAATACTTAAGAAAAAAAATCTCATATTAAGAACCTTTTGTTATCCAGTGAATAACTGATTAATCCAAAAACTAAATCCCCAGATTTAGTTTTTGACCTGGACTGTGTTGATGTTAAGTCAAGCTGAGCTTTTCACATGTTGATGTTAAAAGGATTTATTTTAACAATTCAGGGAATGCTGTGTTACTACATTTGAGGCACTAAAATGTGTAGTTTGTTGTTTAATCATTTAGTGTATTATTTTTATTGCATAAAAAGGCTTAAATGAGGAATCTGGAGAATGTGAATTTTTTTAAAATCAATTCATTTTGTTAATATATTGACAACTCACAAGAA
Organism: Brachyrhaphis roseni; assembly: GCA_903066815.1. Lineage (NCBI taxonomy): Eukaryota > Metazoa > Chordata > Actinopteri > Cyprinodontiformes > Poeciliidae > Brachyrhaphis > Brachyrhaphis roseni. The sequence continues at coordinate 72,204 of CAEFZY010065190.1, read as the reverse complement.
ATCTTTGATTAATTGTTTAATCATCATAAATTGATAACTAAACTACTCGTTAGTTGGGTCCTGGTAGTGAGGATGTGTTCTCTCACCTTGGACATCTCCTGTTCCAGCTGCAGCCTCCGGTTGAGTTTCTGCTGGTAGGTCTTCATCACGTTCTCGATGTGCTGCTCCATGTAGAACTTGAAAGCGAAAGGCGAGTAGGTTTTGATGCGCGACTCTCTCTTCTCCTCGTCCCGTCCGTTCTTTCTGACGGGAACGGGTGAAGTCTGAATCTGCTTCTTGTCTTTCACCGCTTTCTCTCCCTTGCCCGCCTTTGTCTTCTCTTTGACCTGCTGGCTGTCCTCGGCCTTCCCGCTCCCCCCGCTGCCGCTGCGGCCGCCTCTGGCGGTGGCGTTGCTGAGATCTGGCCCGCTAGCTCCGCCTCCTTCCAGAACCCCCGGCTCTCCCGCGGGTATGAGCAGGCTCTTTGGGTACGGTGGAGGGGGGCAGCGCGGCTCCTGGGCGGGCTCTAGCGGGTAAGTCTCCTCTGGCATGTAGGGCAGGGGTTCCGCCCCGTCCGGCGCCTGAGCCGTCATCCAGCCGGGATGGCACGGACCCACCGCTGTTTTGGGTTCTGGTCGCATCACGCGGATGCTCTTGACTGGCTGTTGGATGGGTGGGGATGTCACAGCTGTGATGGTGTTTGGAGCCCCCATAGAGGAGTCCTGCTTCCCGGTGTTCGGGGGCGCAGTCATGGTAGGTCTAACGCCGTTTGGAGCAGCGGAGCGGCTGTTGAAGGAATTTGTTCTGCTGGGAACCCGTACTTCCCCTCTAAACGGGCCCTGGGGCTGGGGCTGCCTGGCTGCCGGGGTCCCGTCAGCACCCGGGGGGCCGGCCCAGTGGTGCTCATACAGGTCCAGGTTGAGGCTGGCTCTGGAGGGGGTCATCATACCCTGAGGCAGGTCTGAGAACTCAGGGCCCATGGGTGGAACGCCGCCGGGGGACCGGGACATCATGTGGACCTGGTGGGACGTGGGGCTGGCCTGGCGTGGGTGGGAGTGAGAGGACAGGTACAGGTTGGCCGGGTATCCTCCGCCTGCCGTCCCGTTCTGAGACATCGCCCCTTTCGCCTGCATGTTGACGTAGTTGTCTGGAGGTCCCATCGGGGGCGGTTGCATCTTGTTCTGGAAGGACGGGGTTCTCTTGACCCCGTATCCCGCCGGTTCCATCATGTGCTGCCTGGCATGAGCGTAGTCGTAGTGCGAGCCCGGGACGGGTCCCCCCGGTGGCTGCGGCTGGAGCTGCAGCGGCTGACCAGAGATGTTGTAGCTCATCATGGCCCCGTGCTGCTCCATGCTGCCGGGGTAGGCCTTCTGCGGGGCGCCCGGTGGGTACATGGCGCTGCCCGGGTTGCTTTGGGTGGGCATCACTGGAGGATAGCTGCCCATGCTGGGAGGCCGGCCCATTGGGTTTCCCATAGCGGGGCCCTGAGCCGCGTTCGATGGGGGCATCATGTAGTTCATGACTGGGGGAGCGCCCATGTAGGCTCTGGGCATGTCGCTCTCAGGGCCGTAACCTGCTGCCCCGTCATACATCTGAGTCCCCATCTGATGATATGGAGGCAGGGCGCCGGCCTCACCCGGAACCTCTAAAGCGGGACGGTGGTCCATCCCGTTCGGCATGCCGGCTTTTCCTTCAGCGGAAGAGAAACTTCATTCATTACATCCTGTTCAGCAGCGGCGTTAATAGTGTCAGCTAATACAACAGACCCAAGTGAAGTCGGCTGCCTGCATTTTCTTCAAATTAAATAAAATTAGTGTCAAACTAAGCTACACAAATTTTAGCTGCACAAACATAGCACAATTAACTTATATTAATTTAGTTTGATTCTGTTAATATGTGAATAGAGCTGGTTTATTAAAAATTACAAACAATTTTTGCTGCACAAACCTAGAACAATGTTTGACAGCAACTTTGTTTAACTTGAAGAAGTCTGGTGGGGCCAACTTCACTCAGGTACTCAACAGATGAGAAACAGTGTTGTGGTGTTTGTACCTGGTGAAGTCTGCTTAATGACCCGAACAATGAGCTCGTTGCGAGGGTCAAGGTAACCCATTTTACTGATGTACTCCAAGGCCGCTTCGATATTCCTGCTTCCAGTCTGCTTCAGTGCCCGCACTGCCATTTCCTGTCGAAAGCAAACACACAAGAACTTTTATGATTGAGAAATGTGTTCATTACAATTAAAAGTTTATTAATCTTTCATCTCTATGACATTATCAATATATTACTTGAATATAGTCTCAAAAAACATTGTTGTTTATCGCAATAACTTCTGGGACTATTTATTATCTATCAAAATTTGTTACAGAGACAGGCCTATTTATAATCTCTCTCAGACGTTGCAAAACAAAAAAAAAACCAACCAAACAAAAAATAATAATCCAATGTTTTGCTTGGTTTAAGAACCAGGTCCTGTTTTAAGCCCTGATCCGATATTTGATAACTGATATTTTATTTCCTTTTGGTATCAATAAAATATTTTGAATTTGAATCCAAGAGGATCTGGTTGAAGCATTTAGAGCAGTCCAGTGCTCTACCTTGCAGATCAGAAAGAATTTTTTTTCTTATTCATCATTTGACTTAATACCAGCTGGTAGCACGACCCCGTATAATGTGACTCAATATATTGTCCAATATGAAGCTTTTCTACAAGATATCTCAGCAAGTAGATGCATAAAAATGTGAAGAAAATGTGTTTGCTCAAATTAAGTATCAGCTTTTATTCATTTTTAGAAGATTAATATTTTTGATATTCTAAAAAAAAAAAAAAAAATTGGAGTTTACCGTTTTGTTTTTCAGCATTTAACACATTACATATTTGAGGATTTCAAAGTTGACCCAAAATGATAGTTACTATTTTCCATCATAGTGCAGCTCTACTCAACCATACATGAAAATAAGCATTGTTTACATAAATATACAGTAAAATACTAAGCATAAAAAAAGATGCTCATTAGCACACGAGTTTAGGGTTTCTGCTGTGTTTTGCTATAAAACACCCGTCCTGTGCTTGTGTTGATGTTTACCATGACCATGAATCTTTTGAAATGTTGGGAATGGGGAGCAACCAACACAGAGATGCTTTCATGTCTGCTTAACAACAGTAAACAGAGAGGCAGAGTGCTAGGCAGCAAGAAATGTGGGGCCACACCCAGGTGAGGAAATCCCCTCAAATGGCATATGATCTCACTTCAGGCACATTTCAATGCCTGGCTGCTGTGACAAAGTCACTCAGGTCCCCCTACTGGCCACAGGCAGGAATAGCAGCAGCCGATCCACAGGGAATATATACATAGAAATATGCCTATTCATATATTTTTATTGCAAAACTGAAACAAAGTGACTGGAAGGATACCTAGGAACAAAAAAGAAACTATTTTCTTTGTTCTGTACAATGATGGGAATGATGCCTGGAGACACGTCTTCCCCCAGGAATGCTTTTCTGACTCAACTTTCTGCTTTTTCTCAGTCAGGCTGGCAGCTTGCAGTTGCCAGCAGGAAACTAAATCCAATCCAAATTGTTTAAAAGCGCAGCTCGCACAGCAATTTCAGGCACACTGAGCTCAGAAAGCCAGGAAACGTCAAGGTCGTGCACTTTCTGTACTTTCTGTAAACTGTGTGTGCCACATTGTGTGAGTTTACTGGACCCTGCTATACCGTCCTCTCCCACGCTGGCATGCACCTTTAAATCTCAATCCTCGCCACGCTCACACATCAGTGTTTATATGCTGCTTCCTGTGTGTGTGTGTGTTTGCTGCATTCCTGCGCGGCCCGAGGAGAGCGTCGGCTGCCAGAGCCGCCCTGTTGCTGTCACATTTTGTCCTTTCTTTCTCTGCGTTTTCTTTTTTCCTTTTTAGCCACGTCTGCTCTGCGCTTTCTGGCGATACGTTTCAAAGGTTACACCAGACCGACCGTCAGAGAGGCTTTGGGAGTTTTTAGAGGTTTTGAAAAATGAGATTGAGATTGAAGAGGGAGAAACACAAAAGACGACAGGAGACAAAAGCAGCAATGGTTTTTGTGATGAGAAACTGAAAAAGTTTCTTTCAGTAAACTCTGGGGAAAATATAGAAAATAAAATCTACTATTAAAAAAAAAAGTACTTCAAAGTGTTTTTAAAAAAAACATGCTAGAAGTGTTGTCTCCTTGATGAAAGGATTATAACATTTCAATAAAATAGAATATGTAGTCTGATGAGTGTCATGTCAGACTAAAAGTAACTTTAAGCAGGGATTAAACACTTTTCATTAAACCCTCATTTCTGTCTTTAAAAAATTAATTCAACAAGTTGTTGCTAGGTAACCAACCTTTTCTATCTAGCCAAAGCCTTTCCTCTGCCTACATGCTGAGCGGTTCTGGATCAGAGTTCAGTGAAATTATTCTATTCTACGTCTTATCAATTGATATCGATCCTGTGTCTATGGTGATAAATATTATTATTGATGTGCACAGATGAAGCCCACAGATCATCACTGAAGCTGAATTTGGAACATTAGACTGTAATAAGAAAAATAATAAAAGATGGTTCACCAACTGTTTTTGTTTATGCGTCTTTTTTCCTGAAACATGACCAACTGGTCCCTGATTAAATTCTACATTTGCAATTTTATCATTAACTTTTTTCTATAAAGGTACTTTAATACCAGCCACAGTTGAAACAAAGTGCTGAACAACAAAGTAAGATAAAAGAAAGCATAAAAATAAAGCGACAAAGCTAATAAGCACACAGTAATGATTTAAAAACTCAATTCACAAACACACACAAAAAATGTTACTTTCAGAAACGAGTCTCTGACTTTCAAGAACATTTTCTAGATTCCTGCTTAAACAAATGAAATGTAGTCAAAAGATTTATAAACAAACTTATCAATGTGAATGTGATCTCTTAGTGTAACACTAGTTTCCTGTGAAATCCTTTTACTCATGTCAACAGGGGGCATCAGTGAAGCACCATCCTGAACACAGACAGTGCACAGATAGACTCGATCCTAACAAAAACCAAAACATGTTTTTCTGCTTTTGTCATCTTCCGTCTTTCCATCACATCTGAGATATTCTAACCTTCACATATTCCACAATCTGTAATCTGACTTTAATCGGGTCCAGGTTTAGTAGAAGCACCACGACAGCCCCTCTTTCTCCCTCTGGATGTGGGCGGGTCTGCTGACCCTGGTCGTCATGGCGACAGATGTGTCTCGCTCAAATTCCTCGGCACAGGAAGCAGGAATTTGAGCTATTTCCGATCTGGACAGACTCTCTCTCTCCTTTCTCGTTCTCGTTTTGAAAATAACCAGGCCACATTTTGCACCCTTGTCATAATAGTCCGAGAGCCGCAAACCGCCGACTTATCCCAAACGCTGGCCTGCAATTTCTACCAAAAGATGTCCAAGCTGCAGTAGCAGACAGATGCATCAATCCCATGAGTTTTCCCCTCTGGAAAACATTTCCCAGAGTATTCTTGATTTTTAAGCCTAGTTGTTGACCCAGATCAGACTTGACCCCAGAATGGCAATCAGGAGTCCAGATGGTGCGGTCTACCCTCTCTTCCTCATTGAAACATGTGCAAAGAGATATTTAAGGTATTACATGTTATGACAGGGTGAGTCCAGGGATGCCTCATCCTCTGTGCAAATATCCAAACATACGACGAGCCGCTCACCCCAAAGTCACGTCCCGTTGGCCTCACTGTTACGTAAAAAAACCGATGTTGAATCACACGTCGAACGTCTATGTGCTTAGTGACGAATCAGATTCCTGCCAGGGGCCAAAGTTCATCCTGAAGGACTGGAAAGGTTTGGCTTAGAAGGTCAGGGAAGAAAATGTACAACTCATCAAAAGCTTCCCTTCGTTTCACTTCCTGGATTTTCTTGTCATTTTGATACTTGGCATGCCACCCCCACCTTCCACTCCCTCTCAAAAACATTTCCTCCTTAAAAAAAAAAAAAAGGTTATGTAACATGCCACATTGGTATGTAATCTGCAGCTGGGAGAAGGCAGGAAAGACGAGAAGCGCTGATAGGAGATGGGCTGAAAAACAAAGGGCCACCTGAAGAAGAAGAAGTGAGCAAGATGGAGAAGGATTACACTCACACATCGCCCAAAGGAGAAAACTGACGGACGGTTTCTGTGTGGATCTGACTGTAAAACATTTGGCATTTTTAATTACGCATTATAAAGCACAGTGTTAATCCGCTGTCAAGAAAAACACAATTTTCTGTGTGGAAATGTTTCTGCTCACAAAAAACGCAAAAGGAACATACACCAATCCCAAACGTAATATTATCGCACAGTAAGAACGTGAAAAGCAGGTGTTTGTTTGATATTTTCAGGTCAGAAATCAGAAGACAGAGGAAGATGGAGTCCTGGTATTGTTGGGCTAAGGCACCACGGCCGCCTGCAAATACCTGAAATCCACCAATACTTGAGCCCCCTTCTAAAGACGCTTACCGTAGTTTAATATTTCAAACATCAAATGTATCTTAAAATGCATTGAAAGTCGCTGGGCACAGACAACTAGTGCCAAGGAAAATGAGTAGTGCTCCTGATTGGCCTCTTGTGAGTCAGCAGTGTACCTGTGTGAGCTTCCCAAGCTGCATTTTCTGTTAGGGCTGGTAATATGGCTTCAAAACAAAGGTTCACATGTGTTTTATCCAAAATTTGTTTTTCAAATTGAGAGCCGGGGTGCTGAAGGGGTAAAACACAACCTACATATGGAGGCTTCAGTCCTCGATGCAGACGTCACAGGTTCGATTCACAGCCTGATGACCTTTGCCGCATGTCTTCCACCTCTCTCAATACCCCATTTCCTGTCAAGCTATTTTCAAATGAAGGCCACTAGAGCCAATAAAACCTTTAAAAAGAGAATTATGGAAACCCAAGGAGTGGACTGGGAGGGGGTTTGGAATCAATTGGATTAATATATACACTTTAACACTTTCAGTAAGCGCTGTGGTAGCCTGACACCATTGTTCCCTGACATTTTAGAGCGTTGGCTGAAAGGATTTTGAGTTTTCTCTTTCATATTTCTTTTGTTGAGCCATCTTAAAAAAGAAACATCAACAAAACAATCCAAGAGACACCGGTCCACAGGAAAAAACAGAGCCAAACACCCTGCGGTGGCGTCTGACAGACAGAGGAAGAGGAGGAGCGGCGACACGTTGGGTGGTGACTGGACCGGAGCAGGAGGAACTGTTCCACCCTGCTGCCATTGAATATTCTCTTCCTGTTTGGACTGACTGGGTCAGGCCTGCTCTGCTCCATTCACAGTCGTGGCAGTAATGGAGGTCAGCTAGCGAGTGCGAGCGGCAGAGGAAATGGAACCAACACACTCTTTGTGCGGATGACCGACTGAAATGCTGGATAAGCAATAATGTGGAGTAGGTGACACGACAGATGAGTGTGTGGTTCCTTTAAAAAGGCAGAGTTCAGGGACAAAACGTAACAGCAGCATGAGTTTTTGGAAAAAACCCACCCCAAAAAACAGGTTACCATCACTAAAAAACAAATAGAAGAACCAGCTGGGCATCGTCCCAGTATCCACATGTAGCAAAGTTTTGTAGAGTTACTGTTTCACAAAAGCTAAACTAATCGAACATAGTGTTGGTTTGGTTAAATTCTTTTTTTTTTTTTTTTTTTTAATGAGATGCCAAAGTTTTCCTGGGTAGTAACTTAGGACTATCCTGATGCACACTGCAGGTAAGCTGGCTGAAACAAAGATACACACTTCCAGGTCAAAACTTGGCATTCTGCCCTCAGCAGGCAGTTCGAAACCAATACTAAAGTCAGTGTAGTTTTGCTGTACGTTTTTACAAAATAAATCATCTCAATAGCACCGTTAAAATAGGTTAAAGCTAGGTTTATAGCAGACACGTTGAACTGGACGCACCATGGCGACCGGACCCCTGAGCTTTGACCTCGCATGCTGTAGCATCACCTGGTCGTGCACCTTGCGCCAACGTTCACACAAACTGCACGATTTTATAGGTGCTCTTGCACTGGTATCTATATACAACGCCTCTATGAGAGCTCATTTAATCAGAAACACACTCTATAAACGCCATACTGCTGTCTGGGAATGCACGCGCTAAACATGAACGTTCAAAAGTGCGACTTAGCCTTTCTACATGTTAGCCATGAAAAATTGTGATACGTCCAATTGTTATTTTACCAGTTGCATCTATCAACATTTGTCTCAATAAAAAAAATATGTCATGACACAAGCTTACAGAGGCAATAAGGAGAATGTCTTTTTTTCTACCAAAGTTTGAAACAAAATGCTGCTCCAGGTTTTGATTCAGAAACGGTACATAACTACTGAGGAATTTCTGCAAATTTCAGGTGGAAAAAAAATTTAATCACCAACCATCCTTCTGGGAACCTAGTGGTTTTGCTACCAGCTCAGATTTGTTGCTAATCAAAAACAAGACAAACATCTGATTTTTTTCTAAACAGCTGTGGGCCTCTTGATATCCTAAAATCCAAGAAAAAAATAAAAACAGCAACAACAATTTTAAATGAAAAGCACCTAGTCCAGATGTGAAAATAAAGACGCAGAACAAAAGTCCCACAATCAGCAAGCACTGGACAAACAGCAGGTTTCTGTGTGTGATAAGCTGTGAACGATTTGCCTGCTCCTCTTTTTCTTCTTCTCGCTGTGACGGGCTTGAGTGGGGGCATTTTTCACATACCACGCTCGATCACAAGGGCTTTTAACCACAGATGCCCCAGATCTTAGCTGGACTAACAACATCTTGCTGGGACAGTCTGATTTAATCACATAGCTTAGTTTAAAAAATGGCTTACTTGCTTCAATTTCTTCACCTCCCAAAGGAGAAAATGCTGAAAAATTAATACTTTTGAGAGTTTCCCCCACTAATGCATATGCAGGCATACAGAAACTAGAAACAACACAAACTTCCTCATTCAATAGTGGTTATGAAGCCCGATTAAAGGTAAAATCTCAGGTTCATGTCTTAAACGTATAGAAATTTAAGGTGATAAACAGCTTCCACTCAACTCCGTGGCGTAAAACAGACCTCAAGTTTACCGGCATGCTTCACTTCTTCAAGTCGGACGCATAGCGGTGGGGGCGAATGCCAAACAGCCCCATTGAGAAATCCACCTGATGTTTCAGTATTTCAACACGTGTTACATAACCGAATCACTATGCGCCTGGCAGGGGGGACTTGTATTGTGTCATGTCTAAGAGCACAGAGCGCTCAAGTGTTTCATTTTGGAGAATGCCTGACTGAAGAAAAAAAAAACAACTCTACAAATCTGAATGATTAAACACAACTTTAGATTTGGGAGTTGTGTTTAAAAGCTGGCAGTCACTCCACAGGTTTTTACTTGAGGCAGAATTTTAATTTGTTTATTGGTCCACTAGTTTCGGCTTTGAATCTTACTGACTGATTTACAACAAACTGCAAGACACCCGTGTCCCCACCGAGACAGAGGTTCCCGGTAACAGGTTGACCTCTGGGTAATTTAACCCCATCTGTGCGAATTTACTTCACCCCAACTCCATAATTCAAGAGCCAACGTCATTTAGGTAGCTGCTAACTGCACGTGACATTACCAGTGATGGAAATGACTTTGATAGAAAAATTCAAGGTACTCCTCCAATGTCTGTAGATCTCATCTATTAACTCTAAACCAGGTCACAGAAAGAACTCTGGGACTTCCCAGTTCCCCAAAAGAGATGCTTCTCATTTCAAAACGGGGCAAAGAAGAGAATACACCAATTAAATATTGGAGAGAGCTCCCACGTCAGGGAATGGCTGCAAGGAAGTAGCTACTTGCCTAAACTTGGGCAAATCTACAATCATTAAGAAGTTTACTGGAACTAGAACAAAGAGGGTAGAGAACAAACAAAAAAAATGTCTATATAGTCATTTCTAAAGTATTTTGTCCACTGCAAACCCTTGTAATTGTTGTTACCTAGCTAGGTATGGGTCGGCTCAGCTCTCCTCTCCACACAACTGATAACTATGAGACAGCAACATCCTCCAAAAATAAAAAAATAAAATAAACTTAGGCTTAACCCAATGTTTAGAAAACGATTATTGTCCATCTGAAAATATGGTACGAGTTTATGGGGTAGGAGTTCATAAGTTTCTTACTTCTTCCTACTCCTTTTCGAGCATGTGAAAGATGAATGACAGTAAATGTTGTCTGTCGGTACAGAAAATATATTTGCTGGTTTCTTAGTGTGACATATTGGTGTTGAACTCTAGAACATTTTTACAGGAAAATTTTCTTTTTTAAATGTGAAATGTGAAACTGTTTCGCAAGTAGATAAAGTCTTTTGTGCTTTAAAAAAAAATGATAATTTGAAATAGCTTGCGAAAAGCCCTTGGTTATATATGTAAGAGATGAATGACAGTAAATGTGGAATTCTTTGTCTGTAGATTTGTAGAAGTATTTTTCCCATCAGTTCATATTTACACACTTAAATATAAAAGTTCAAAAAAGAAAGTAGCATTTAGAAAAACAAAAACCTGGGAAAAATTATAATTTAGGAAAACAGATTTCAGAGGACCCTGTGATTATGGCAAGTTTAATTTACTGTTCATGCAACAAAACATAAAACAGCATTAAAATACACGTTTTGTCGCCTTCCTGCCATCAGTGGTCATCGATTGTTCACATTAGTGCAGAGGCTATGGTGTGCTACAAAGGTGAGACTTCAGTCACTGTAAAATATTTGCACATAAATAATCACAAAGCTCACATCTTATGCTGACTTTAACATTTTTAATTAGATTGGTTTGGCTAGTGATAAAATAGCAGCCTATGCGTTTAACTTTGCTGTGATACACTCATCCTTGTTCTTGTAAAGTTAATGAACTATGTGTCATAGAATAGAAGATGTGGTTTCCCTTGGACTTTTCTCCAGGTTTCTCTGACCTCACTGTAAATACTTTGCCTGAAACTGAGAATAGCTGATTTTGAGACTTTTCCAGCACAAACAACCACTCCAAAAAGAGATTCTGCTATTGGGAAAATATTGGATTGTTTCACTGGTCAATGTCAAGTTGAAAGTAGTCTGAATCCGATTAGCAGCACTGGTGCCTGTCTAATTCAAATTATCCCTTTAACACAGGTTGTGTATTCTGATGCACCCCCAATCACACAGCAGACAGAGGATATTTTCTATTCATCTTCATAACAAAAGTGTTTTTGATTCCTTGGTGGTAAAACAGGAAGTCGCACAGGAATCTCCCGAGAATGTAATAGTGTCAAATCAATAACCAACCAAGTAAAACAAAATCCTCTTTCGTTAAATATGTAGGTTTTGGATCAGAGGTGGCCTATATGGACTTCAATTTTTATCACAGTATTTTGTGGCACTATTGTGGTAATAAACATGACGATAAGAACAATTTTTTTCTTTTTACAATTTTTCTAGGTAATTGTACAGCTCTGATTGCTTGACGCAGCAATCATGGCAGAAATGATGCTCTTGAAAAACACACCTATTTGTAATTTGCTTCTTTAGGACAGGAGCAGTTGCATAAAGAAGTGTGATTTGTAACCTAAACAGTACATAGTAACTGCATTTAATCATATTTTTTTAATTTATTGATATCTATCGATACGCTCATTAAACAAAGAGCAAGGTTTCCCCCAGAAAACTTGCTAAATCTGGTGGTTGAGTGCTACGGCAGTCATTCATCCAGCAGCGCATCGTGTTTTTGAGTTAAAAAATGCTTAAAGTTGACAGGAAATGTAAAAATATCAATTGATAATTATGCATTACTGGAAGATTAATACCTGAACACCAACTACAAAGTCTTAAAAAATACAAACATTTTAAAAAGACTTAAATAAATAAGCAATGTTTAGCGTGGTGGGGGCACAAGTAAAGCCTGGTGGACCGCCAGACTTATAATACACTGAGGGAAACCCTGAAAGAGTGGAGAAAGCACCAAAACTAACAATCCCGACAGGTTGGGGGGTTTTAAACCCGGGAACATCTTGTGACAAAGATAAATGAAAATTCTTATCAAGTCAAAATATTTATCACAATAAATGACAAATGACAAATTTGGTCAGGCTTACCTGGTCGCAGCCAGCGTTGACGAGCTCCTGCAGCATCTGCCTGTTCACCTCTCCGGCCTCCCCCGACTCGTTGGCGAACGGCATGAGGGACCTGCGGATTTCTCGCAGGGCGCTCTGGTAGTTGTTGAATTTCTGCGGCGGCCGGAGCTGCTGCTGCCGGTTGGCCGTATCCTTCCCGCTCTTTGAGTCGGCCGCCCTGCTCCCCTCGGACCGGGAGCTGCCGCCGTGCAGCGCCTGGCTCACCAGCTTGGCTGGCTGCTTCAGGCCCTCCTTGATCTCCTGGAGCCTCTGCCGTGTGTTGCCCACATACGGGGCAGCTGGGAACGTCTTGGGCCTCATGCCCTCAGTACCCCCCACCCCCGCCCCCGGGCAGGCACCTACTCTAAAACGGGGGAGACTACCGCACACCAACTGGCACTTGCTCAACTGGACCCTCTCCACCCGGCTGACCTAAATAGATAAAAGGCCTCCAGGAGCTCAGCGCAGAGGCCCGGATTTAGAAGCCCGCCTCTTGTGTCGTTTCCCTCTGACTGCGTTTCTAATTCCTGATGGAGCAGACGGAGGCGATCCTGGATACTACAAGCATTCCATGGTGGGAGCCTCAAGGCTCAGGTTGCAGCTTGTTCCAGGAAATGCAGCTGCGGGTGAGGGCAATGCAGAGCCAAACCATGATGCCAGTGTGCGCCTGTGGAGGAAGAGATCCGGTGAGAACGTGCATACTGTGGTCATACGTCATGCTTATTATGGTTTATCTGAACAAACGGTGAAATGAGGAACTCGTCTCTGAAACACAAGGATGCTGTGACTTGACTGAAGACTGACAAAGGACATAAAAGGGAAGTATTACGTGTTTTCCAGACACATAGTACCAGTTTATAGAATGATCAAGTAACTATGTTACCTTTAATTCTTAGAAAAATGCTATGTCAAATGACAAAGGAAATTTATCACCTTGAAATTGGGGTTTTGTCTTTTTAAAAGCTGCTGCTCCTTCTGAAACTCAGCCTTCAAGAAGTCATCATCTCTTTTGACCCTTTAGCAATGTTTTTACCAGTGTTTAACTGAGAAGTAGCTCATATATTGAGCCCACCAGATACACAGAGCTACAGGTGTTTGCTAATTGCTACTGGCTAGTCTGCAGGAACTGAGTGGGGGAGTCACAGAGGATGTCTACTCTTTAAGGTGGAAGCTCAGAATATTGGAATCTGCAGCTCAGAGGAGGAGCTTCATCCTCAAAGGCAGAGCTAGGGCCACCCAGGCGTTTTGCACAGCTGAAAGGTTGCCATGGAGATTAAGGGATTCATCAAACATGCTTGAAAGTATCAAAGAAAAACTCCAGAAATGTTTTTGATGCGGGAATAACATTATAAAATTATGTAAAACTGAAAAAAAAACAAAAAAACGTTGATTTTACATAACACTGTTCCTTTAAAAAAAAACATTCTGTAGCACCATCAGGCATGCTGGCAATGGTCCGTAAATGTCACAACTCCCATATGAGACCAAGTTGAATATGTAGTTACCTGGAAACCAGCGAGTCACATTCTATATCTGTGGTGTTTAAGCGTCCATGCATAATTCAGGAATATCAGCGGTCATAAAGACTTAGTTGCACAACTGATCTGCAGTGACCGCATACTTCTGCAGCGCGGTCATCGGTGAACACCCCTGTGAGAGCGTAGCAAGCCAGCTGGGAGTCACAACAAGTCAACGGCCCTCCCAGAACCGACTCCTTTTGGCTGTTCTGCTCTACGGCGTTTATGGACATTAAACACCACCTGACAGTCTTATCTGAAGAAACATACTCTGGATTCTGCCACTAGAGTGTTACTCCTCCGGAGCGGTTGGGATGACATGTGGAAGGGCTGCACGTGTTTCTGTCCAGGGGCCTCACGTTAGCAAAGAGGTGAAATACTTGCAATGCAAGAATTAGGAGAACTCATTTCTGCATAAACAGCAGAGGGAGCAACAGGTCTTGAAGCAACTTGCTCTCTAATTCACGATGACTCAGTTTACATTATTTTAAAACTTTCAAGTTCTAATAATTTAATAACAAAACCTCCCCAAAGCTGAATCAGCCTGTTAGAACTGTATAAAAATATCTTCAGTTATAAAACAGTTTCTGTTTGGGGCGATACGCCTAAACAGAAGCAGTTACATTTGTTGAAACCTAAGAGTATTGCACCATCTGCAAAACACGATGGTGGCAGAATCCTGAACAGGTCATGTTCTACTGCCAATCAAGAATGGTTACTACCCCTAGTTTGTTTAATCTGCATGGTTGAAACTTGGACACAACAGGAGAACGAACTTCACGATGGCTACAAATATTTTCTGGCTGCCTTAATAGATATTAAATTCTGTAGGTACCAGAAAAGGATTCCTCTTCTAACTACATAAAATCAGCAGTAGCTTCACAACAGCTCTACAGTGTTCTGTTATGCTAACTTTGCAAAGAACCACACATGGTCCTAAGAGTAATTCTGCAATAGACATAACCACCTGACTGTGCTCTATAATATTACACTCCAATAAAGATTGAAGGGAAAAAATAGCATTACTCTGAGCTTTAAGAGCCACAGCCAGCTGTTTTACAGCCAATCCATTTTACATTTGGATAGCTACTGTTAACCTGATAAAGGAATGAATTTGAAAGCTGCACTTTCGCATTTACTCGAATCATTTTTAAAATAAAAATACTTTATTTACAAACATGTATTTGATAAGAAGTCAGAGGTGGAATAAGCCTTGTAAAGCGTTGCTGGAATGGGTTATCATTATCATGATGGACTGATCAGTGTGATTTGGGTCTGAATACGGGACAGGTTTCGTCAGCCAAGATTTAGTGTTCAAGGAAATCCTCTAAAGCTAATGAGCTTCACTTAAAGTGATTCAACTATCCCATATAGCTTTGCTTTTGTTAAATTTAATGCCTCTCTTTTCTTCAGGATTCACTTGGCTGAGTTTCACATCAATGATCTCCTCCAGCCCTCTAGCTGACAGATTAGTTTCCCAAATGCCAAACTGATTTATCTCAGACAAAGAGAAAGCACTGGATAAAAAAAATCCCCCTTTGGCAGCATCACAGACACATTCATGATATTAGTTTTAATGGGTTTCGCTCTGTCTGAAGATGGCTGACAGGTGGAGCAGTTAAAGAATTTTATCTGACTATTACGCTGACATGTGGGAATAAATGATGAGCCGGAGGTATTTCCACAGGCAGAACGGAGACTTCCAGTATCAAGACATTCTTGTTTCTCGACATTGGAATAATCACAAGGATTAGATCAAGATGGTGGAAATCCTCAACATTTAAGAGGCCAGTAATAATAAATGCTCATATTGGGGTTTATTAAAGAGTTTAAGCTGTGAAACCACCACTTCATTACTTTGACCATTTTTTAAAAACAACCAAAAGAAAACCTATGGATAAATGGATGACAAAATACCAGTTTATTAACACTTCATAGTTTATACTCTAACACAAGATGGAGTACATTAAACCTTACCAGACTCACTTCTTAGTTTATTATGCAGATTTCACAACAGGTGATTATACATCAGTCGTGTCTCTTCTGTATGTTCCAATATGAGTCTCCCATTGCCTTACAGGTTTAAAGGAACTATATGAACATGTCCCAGCTGGTTTCTGGCATCATGTGAACATACTTAGATCAGCTCTAATTCCTATCTATACCACTTGAACTTGTCCAATTACTGGATAATCCTACATTTAATGGAGATTCCTTAAAGAAATCTGAACTTTGGTTCCATTATTCGGTTTGTGAAAGCTCAAATATTTGCAGTTTTGCTCCTCCGTTTAGAATCTTAACCAAACCAACTTTATGAACCATGTTGTTTCCAATGGAAACCCAGACTTAAGACAGTCTAAAGTCTGCTTTTTCTTTAACAATTTGTGGCCAATATGTTGAAAGCAATAAATTATTGTAATATTATAGCTATAAAATGCATTTGTGGGAAACCTCCTATAATATTTAATTTCTTCTTTACATATTTATCCACAACTGGTACTTCTATAGACTTTTTAAAACAACATAGGAATCCTCCCTATAAAAATGTTTTATTAATCATAAAGCAATGCAAGTTTTATTACCTTCTTCTTCCAAGTACATCACTACATGACATTCTTAAAAAAATAGTTTCTACTTTTGAGAAATGTCTGTAATTAGGGCGATTGAAAGTGAAATAAAATTTAAAAAAAGCTTTATAGTGGAAAATTACGGTAGTTATTTTTAATTCTTCAGTGAAGAGTTAGGGTGCTAGTGAGCAAAAGCAGAACTACTTTCGACAATCATGTATTTGTGGAAACATTGAAACTGTTGATCGTGGTACTCCTGGTAAAGTAAAAGGAAAAAAAAGCCTTTAATTAAACTAACAAGTGGAAATAATGACAAATTCATCTCATGGTTTTTTTTTTGCACTTAAAAAAAATAAGATTGTGAGATTTCCAAGCTTACTGAAATGACTCGAGCAAAAACAGATGAAAAGGAGTTTATTTTAACTAAATACTGGTATTATTCTAACTCGTGTTTAATTTCTATTACTTTTACCCGTATTAATTTTTTTATGACAGCAGTGTTTCCCAAGGCACACCGTCCTGCATGCTTTAGATGTTTCCCTGCTTTAACACACCTGATTCAGATGAAAAGATAAATAACGTTACCTCAGTGTAACATCAGATCGGGATATTTAAAACAGGAACTCTGATTCTGTGGTAGAACGGTTTCTGCAGTGTTCTAAACCATAAAGAAACTCCACACTGCAATAATGTGCACAGACACATGGAAAATATTATTCTTTTTTTATAAATATATCAGCCATACTGCCACTGCCTGGAGCAACAACCCCAGCAGATGCAGCGGCCAAACATAAAAAGCTCCAGAGTACACACCCACCCCTTCTCCTCCGCCTCCCTGGCAGTCTCCATCCCTCTGGGCCGTTTCTGAGAAGGACACTGCCCTCACTGTTTGTACAGATAAACTCTGGACAGACAAAAAAAAACATTTTCTTTTTATTCCTGGTTTTTTTTTTCTGCCTCCGCCTCAGATATGGCCGGGTGGTGGAGTAATCTGGGGCTAAGCGGTATAAATCCCCCCCACCCCTCACTATCTCCCTCCCAATTTCCAGGATCTCTTGTCTCCATTCCGGCGATGCTTTAAGTGCCGTGTCCGAGCGATGAGCATTCCAGTCCACAAGTAACTACAAGTAAAATACCACGCCGCAATCATGGGACGTCCTGTGCTGCTGACCAAAATACAGACCCTCAAACTTAGCAAAGAGCGGAAAACACGAACGGGCGACTTAAACCTGGATGCAGGTGAGAGGGAAAAGAAAAATATCCACAAGCAAAGAAGAACAAAACAAAAAAACATTACATGCAGGCATAATTTCACATTTAATGCAGACATCCCAAAGCTCATCCTCACATAAAATGATACCTCGAGTCTTTTTTCAAATAACTACAGTAACATAGTGACAACTCTTTTTTTTTTTAAACAACAAGCCCACAAAACAAACTCCCCATGACACCACTTTTGTTGCAGTTTACATAGTTACCACTAGGTGTCAGTTAGTCAAAGAGCTTTGGCTGTAACTCAGGGGTGTCAAACGCCAGTCCTCGAGGGCCACTGTCCTGCAGTTTTTAGATGTGCCACAGGTACAAAACACTTGAATGAAATGACTTAATTGCCTCCTCCTCCTGTAGATCAGTTCTCCAGAGCCTTGCTAGTGACCTAATTATTCTTTTCAGGTGGTGCAGCAGAGGCACATCTACAAATTGCAGGGCAGTGCAATTTGAAGTGCAAAACTCCAGGACTGGAGTTTGACACCTGTGCTGTAAATGCTTAAAACTCGCAAAGCTGAAAGAATAAAAGAAGTGGATGTCTTAAATTTTGATGTATTGACAAAGTAAAAAACAAAAACAAACAAAAAACAACAAAAAACTGCCATCTCAGTCCAACTATTCAAGAACCCGCATGCCTATCAGATATATTAAGACAAGATCATTTCCAGGATCTCTGCTTCTGTTGCATTGTGGGATGTGAAGAAGACAGAAATAACCAGAGAACCAGCCAGAGCAGACAGATGTGGACACATCGAGTTCATCTCATGATAAAAACACCGAGAATTAAACCAACGTTGTGGTTCTCAAGCTGTGGTGCAAGAGCCAATGGTGGTACTTGGGCCGTCAATTCGCTCTGGTCCAGATCTACTAAGAACTTTTTAAAAAATACACTCAATAGCAAAGCTAGCTGAAGTTAGCGATTCAAGCTAATAGCGCATTTCTCTGCATTTGGTACATTCAAACGATGGAGCAACATGCTCACTAAAGGAGGTTGGTGCAGTTTGTTGGGTGACAAATATAATAAAATATAAAAAAAATTAACTATTTTAAAAGGTAGCCATGATGGATTTTGAAGTTGGGGTCAGCAAAAGAATAAATATAATTTTTTTTTTAAATGGCCGCATCTCCTCACATGGAATTCTGGGTTCGTGAGATTATTGTTAAAATGCTAAACTTGCATAAATAAAAGAAAAACAGTATCTTATTATGCAGCGAGAAAGTCTGTTTTTGTGAAAACAGGCGGCGATGCATCAATCCGCCTGTTAAGAGATCGAATTGGGCCAGGTTTCCCTCCAATGGCTTTGATACACGACTGCCATTTTAAAAATATAAACAAAACAACCAACGAGACAAACTTTGAAATAAGTAAAATAAAATTGATAAATGTAAAAACAAAAAAATCCCATCCACAAAGAAAAGAAAAAGCATTTGGCAGGTTGAACCTCAAACCAAACATCAGTGCATGCAAGGGAAAGTCTAAATGTTGTGATAAAAGATGCACCAAACTTCCAAAGTCCAGACTTATAACACTATTGCTTTAAAATGCAGTTATTACAGGGATGGTAACTGTTAAAAAAAAAGAAGCTTGAGAGCCAGTAGGGACTGATTGATTGTTTCACATCTGAGCAGAGGCAGCCTCAGCTTCCACATGTAAACACTTGAGAGCTCAGTGATCCCTGTGGATGCTCCCTGACAGGCTACCTGTAAACCTCAGATGCTGCAGAGGCACGAAACAGCTCCATTAAACACAAATACAACATGTCTGAGTGGGAGAAGACTACACAATACAACTACTGGCTCAACAACAACAAAAAAATACAACTAAGTGAGGTTATTTTAATCCAGTGAGGTCTCATGTTCATTTGAAGGTAGCATTAAGTTAAAGCTAAACAGAGATTTGATATTCAACATTTTGCATATCGATTCACTTTGGTGTTACTAAACAAGTAGATGGTTAACAAAAACTGTTTAGACTTTATTGTAATTTCTACATTTGCTTCCCGGACTTTCTTTTAAAAAGAAGAAGAAGAAGAAGAAGAAGAAAGAGTTACAAAGCGGTGTCAATAGTTTTATTTTGCATAGATATGAAAGGTTGTAGAAACCCCGTGGCCTTCTCCACTGAACCCCAGGCAGGGCTGGAGACACGGGGCTGAGCGAAGCAACGCATTCCAGTGCTGGAAAAAAAAAATGGAGGCTGTTCTGGTCGCCCCCAAACAGGCTTAAAACCCACTGAAAAC
>CAEFZY010065190.1:0-47500 GCA_903066815.1 Brachyrhaphis roseni | reverse complement strand
CACTGGCTGCCTGTAGCTTAGACAATAGACTTTAAGATACTGTTGTTAGTTATGAATCATTCAATGCATTAGCACCAAAATACATCTGTTGTTGCGTCAACCTTCAAAACCAATCAGGTCTACTCTGATGAAAATCTTGATTAATAATAATTGGAAAAACATAAATCATCTGAAGTCTTTACAGCAAATTTTAAGACAATGATTTCTCATGATGGCATTTGAAAAATGTAATACTTTCATCGTGTAAAGCACCTTGCATTACCTTGTGGCTGAAATGTGCTACACGAAAAAAATTGACTTGTGTTCCTTTAATAACGGTTTTCTCTAGTTTTCATCACATAACTTTCATAGGAGCTAACTGTGTGTCTTGTAAACAAAAAAACCCCAAACAAAACAAAGAGTAGTGATGTTGTGCCAAAACAGGGAATGAAGGGACGACTTCACTCCTGGCTTCGCCCACTCCTGAGCCTTCTGTGGCATTTTATTAAAGGGACTTTAAACTGTATAAAATGTATGAAAGTGGCACCGTTTGAAAAACAGAACGCATGCAGACCACCTCTACTCGCCAAACTAAAAGTTGCATTCCTCAACTTAACATTTCAGCAAATGTTAGTGCCAAGATCAAGAATAATCTTTATAATCAGGAGTGACTGAATTGGGATTTGGTGAAAATAAATGTAATTTTCCTACTAGACACATGACAGGAAGTCTGAAACAGTAAAAAGTTAGGAGAGCAGCATTAAATGGTGCATTGCTTTCTGTAAGAGTCACTCAAGCGGAGCAGCAGAGATACACAGGTTGTTTAAGGCACAAGCGACTTGCACAATCCTATCAAAGGTGGAGAGGTTGGACGTGCGCTCGCAGGCGGTGCTGAAGGGGCTCTCGACGGGGCCTGTGAGCATGGTGTACCTCTGCTTCACCATGGAGATCACTCGCTCCACGTGCCTCTGCACGACCACCATCTCGGACGTGGCGTCGGGCCCCGGCGAGCCCTCCGATCTCGCGCGAGCTTCACCTTTGCCGGCGATTTTGAACAGAGCTCCGCGGGCGGCCACGGAGTCCGCGATGTCCAGGTCGCGGGAGGCCAGCACGACATCGCCTGGGAGAAGCTTGCACAGAAAACCGCAACCCTCGGCCAGGCTCTTGTCGCTGACACTTCCCGGCGCGCCCCGCGACACAAAAGTCACGACACCTTGCGGAGCCACGCCGATCAGATACTTCAACGAGCCGTGACTCTGCGCCATTCCCTCAGCGTGAGGAAGGGTCGTCTCTTGTTGTCCGTGCTCCATTCCCATCGAAGCCGGCTCCTCGAGGGGTACAGTGAAGCAGTCTACGATGACGGCGCAGTCCGGGTGGCTTGCGCGCAAAGCAGTGGGCAGGTTTTTCCGGAGCTCCGCTCTGGACGGCCAGAAGACGGCGGTCGGCACCAGAGTAGAGGACATGATGTTGACCATGCGGAGTACCGTTCTGGCCACCGTGCCGACTTTCACCCCGAAGCGGTAGCCCAGGTCTTGATTGCGGAGGTCCAGCCGCAGGCGCATGAGGGTCAGCAGGAGCTGCTGGAACTTTGACAGCTTTGTGTTTTTCATCCCGTCCATGTGCGGCGCCAGCAGCCACATGACGGTCTCTAAGACGAAGTAGTTGGGCAAACCGGTGTAGAACTTGACCTTTTCCGCGTCGTTCCTGAAAGCGTTCTCAGACAGGGCCATTTTCTCCACGGACTCCCTGAGCGCCCGGTTCTCCTTCTTCAGCGCTTTCAAGATGTCGTCGAATTTTACAGATATTTCGGACATCTGGGCAAACTTTCCTTTCTTCCTGTCTCTCTCTGAGGCTTCGTCGTGCTCCTCGTCTTCATCGGTGCTGAAGGAAGAAGACCCGCTTTTTTCCGCAGCAGCCTCTGGCGCCTCCTTTTCGTGACGCCCGCCTTGGCTCGGCCCGTCCACCGCGGAGCTGCCCTGGCCCTGGAGGAACAACAGGGCATTGGCGGCTTCGACCCGCGCCTCCTGCTTGTCCAGGATCTCCAAGGCACCTGGCTCCTTCATGTCTGGGAAGAAGGGAACTGGTGTGAACACAGAAGGAACATAATCGGGCGAATGTGGATTCTTGACTTGTTTACCTGGATGTGGACAGTCAGAAGATGATTAAAAAGTTACAAAAAAAAATGCCTTCCACATTTGTAAGGAAACTACTAAAAATAAATAAATAAAAACATCTTTAATAGCTTTAATATAAATCTGCACTAAAAATGCATCTTTCTGCTAGACTAAGAGTTTTTAATAGGGGAGTATTACGTATTTTCCAGGTATGTAATACATTTTTTTTAAGTATAATCAAATAATGTTACCTTCAGTTATGACAGTGCATTTTCATAACGCTGATATGTTGACTTATTTCTTTTAAGTCAAATATGACTTAAAAGAAATTTCCTAGCTTAATGCCTTGAAATTGGGTCTCTGTCTCTTTAAAAACTCCTGCTCTTAGTGAAACTCCACCTTCGGGAAGTCATCACAACATCCTTCCTCTATTAACCCTTTAACAACGCTTTAACCAATGTTTCACTGAGAAGACGCTCGTACAAAGAGCTCAGCACATGCACAGTTCCACCAGGTGTTTGCTAATTGCTGCTGGCTAGTCTGAAGGAGCTGAGTGGGGGGAGTCGTGAGGGACGCCTGCTCTGTAATGTGGAAGCTTGGAAACTGCAGCTCCGAGGAGGAGCTTGGTCTCGAAGCCGGGGCTAGGTCCAACCAGACATTTTGCACAGCTGAATGTTTACCATGGAGATTAAAGGATTTCTCAAACATGCACGAAAGAATCAAGGCAACACTCTCTAAATGTTTTTGATGGGGGGATAACATTATAACATGATGTAAAGCTGAAAAAAAGTTAATTTTATATCATACTGCTGCTTTACAGAAGGTTCTATAGTAACATCAGGCATGCTGGCAATGATCCGTAAATGTCACAACTCCCATATAGGACCAAGTTGAATATGTTGTTAACTGGAAACCAGAGAGTCATATTCTACATCAGTTGTGCTTAAGTGTAATATAAAGCTCAAAAAAGTCAATTTTACATAATCCTGTCCCTTTAATTGTTTTATTTTAATACAATTTAGAAGCCAGATCATTGTCCTATAAGAAAAAAACAGCAGCTGAACAGCAGTTTTTTTTCTCCCCCTTTTCTTTTGCAGAGCTGCTAAAGGCTATTTCGACCCCTGCTCTGCTGAGGGTGCTTTATAACTGCATGGTATGCACACTGCAAAGAGGCAAGAGACCAAACACTTCCCTAGAGGAATTAAAATATCCCAGAAATTCATTGGACTCCACAAGAGCATCCTGGTAAGAATCTTTTACAGACACTGCCTCTGCAAAGAATCATGAAGCATAGCTCTCTCATCAGTTGTTCTCTCTGCTGCCATCTGGGAGGCGACTCAATACCAGCAAACATTTTCAGCTCTGACAGCCCTCTCTCAACATGGCTATTACCTTAAGCAATACTAACTGTTGGTGTCCTATTTTTGTTAAACAACAGAATAATTTTTGTCCAAGTCTTAAAACAGCAAAATAAAGAACTGTTGTCAGTCAAATGAATTAAAAGATCAAGAATGCACAATAATGCAGTAATAAGAATATGTCATTCATTTTCTGTTGGGATTGAAAACTTTATCCACCAAAGAACCTGCAACATATTTTTTCCTAAAATATGTTCCTCAGAAAATAAGTAATCGGAGAAACGCGACTTTCAGAAAGAGCAGGAGTTTCTTAGAGACAGAGGCCCAATTTCAAGGCAAACTGTAAAGTTGAAGTTCTTTTAAGTCATGTTTGATATATACAGCATTTTTTTTTATAGCAACTGGAGGTAACAAAATTACTTAATTGTGCTATTAAATGGCACTATCTGCCTAGAAAATGCACAATACTGCCAGTTTAAAAGTGGCAAATTTGTGTTTGTAGATTATTCTTGCTTTGGACATTTTAGTAGTTGTTAATAATTCAGGACAGTTACATTTTGAAATACAATTAGATTTTTCTTTTTTTAGAAACATTTTTTTTACATTGTTAAAAATCACTCCAGTCTTCTAAATATAGAATAAAAATAGCTATGTTTCATAAAGATTCATATATGTTAGATGTTTTGAACACAATCGGCATTTCATACAAACGCATTGTTTTTATAACACTGAAAACCAGGCCTCAAATATTCAACTCAATAAAATTTAAAGTAGAATCCTGTAGCCTGTAAACTACTTGGACTACAGGCAGAGCTTAACCCGAACTTTTTCCTCTTTACGGTTTGTAAACAAGCCTTGCAGAGGTCTTCCTCTTCCCTCGTGCTAACTTCTGTATCTCACACTGTAAGCTAGCAGCTATCATCACAACGTAAAGACAGTCAAAACCCTCGGATAAAACTCCCATTCCTAGTTTCTCCCCCTCCCCTAAGAGTTGCGCTGCAACCGTACCTGAGATGAAGTGGGTACTACACAACCGGCTGCCGTCGTTCGGTGCCCAGCCCGCTCGGTTCACCGCAGCCACCCAGCGCTGCTTCCTCTCTGGGTCCCGTGGGAAGCGGTAGAACGACAGTGTGGTGCCCGGTGTCCGTCGGTTCTTACAACCTGCCACCACACATGTGTGAACCATAGTAAGGCCACGGTGAGCCGTGGAGGTGGCCGCTGCTGCCTGCTGCCTGTTTTTGACTCCCAAAATGGTGACCGACCGGAGGATGCGTAGTAAAAACAAAACTACAGTTCCGTTAACAGCGTTAGTTTGCAGTCCTCGATCTGATTGGATAATCCCGGGGTGACGTCACTGCAACTTGCTCTCGACTTGTGCACAGCAAACCACACAGGCGCCATAATTTGCTGAATTTATTGTTTTTGTAAAGAGATTTTACATGTTAATTTTTAAGAGTGGAACTTTTTTTAGTTTGATGATCAAACACACTATTTACATTATGATTTATTACGTTTTTAGAAAAGCAAAAATATAAAATAATCTATTTGATGTGATTTTGGAAAAATATAGTTACAAATACGTACTGAAAAGTTTGCGTTTCCCAAACTCTACATCGAAGAACTATCACAACTAGATTAGTATTCTGAAGGATTTTTTTGTAGTTCGCTCTCTGTATAGTATATTTAAAACAGAAGGGCTTAAAGGTTTTTAAATTTATGTTTTATAGATTCAAACTATGTACATTATAATTTAAGTGGGCTATCCATCTTTCTTCATCTTCCAATTTTATGATAGCTGGCCTTTTCCTACAAAATAAAGCTTTTCCCTGTAACATTATAATACATTCTGTATAAAAATCTGAAAATAGTATTACAATATAGTTTAATTCACACAGCTTCCAAAATAAAACTTTTCCTTTAGCACATATTTATAAACTCTCTCTTTTGTAGCGGCTCTTTTATAGCAGGCTTAAAATGCTGATCAAAAGCATTTAACTTTTACAAACGGAATAATTTAATGAGTACCTTTCATCAAGAATACGTCCCTGGAGATTATATAACATCCCGGCAGGAAGGCCATCAAATATTCCCTATTTGCAACCTTATCACATCCCAAACAAAACCGAAACTTTATTTTTGTAATTAACTTGGCTATGAAAATATGATGTAAAATCTTAAAAAATCCCCAACATTTAAAAAGTGTAGGTTTTTTAAGTCTTCTTCTCTGAATCAGAGTAATAAATCTGCAGGAGTAAACTTCCAAAATCTAATTTACTTTGTTCACTGTGAATGAAAGCTAAAGTTTTATAAACTTACAAAAAGAGTAGTATATTCACTGCCAGTAATTAAAATTAAATAATAATAAAAAGACAACATTAAAATATGGATCTCAAGTTTATGTTTGCTATTTTTAATCCGTTATTTGTGATAATCCATATTTACATATTTCTATTATCGGTCTGAGGAGCTCAAACAGGTGAATTAACAATAAGCAGCATATATTTATTAAACATTTAATCATCCAACTGAAGCTTACTCATCATGAATACATATTTTTACAAAGGAAAAAAATGTGCAAAAAGCTACTAAACCTGCAATTTCTGGCTGTTTGGGACTTCACTTCTGAGTGTCAGTCTTTCTATATTGTAGAGACCAGGAGTTGTTGTATCCTCAGTAAGGATTTACACCATCAGCTGACCAGCGCCTTGCCGTTTTTAATTGCCTGTTATCAGTTTGTACACGGCGGCTTCCAGAACCCCATCCACCTGCTTCAGCCTCCGGAGCTCCGTCAGACACAGGACGTACACAGGAGCCTTGGTTCCCACACTGATGATCCTCCTCAGATCGTCCACGGTGAATTCCTTCGTTTCTCCTGCAGAGGGCGCCAAAGAAAACGGAGTGATGCGTTGAAAAGGACGCATCTCTACAGCTTACAGCTATTAGGTTTCACTGGCTGACAACTATGCAGCCATTTTGACTTCTAAGTTTGTATCATTTCCAAATTAAAACACGCGGGCATGTGTTCTGTAAGGATATGTTTTCTTTCCTGCTCACCAGGGTGTTGTGCCGTAAATCTGTTGATGTTTTGGACAGCCTGGTTGAGGTTGCTGAGAGTCATCAGCCTCAGGTAGGATGGCAAAGTCTGAAACTCGCTCTGTGAAACCAAAGTAAGACCCTTTGCGGGAGGAGCACTAGACGAAAGAAATAAAGAAATCATCAGAAATTAGTAACTTAAAAAGGAAAACAAACATCTGCCAACACTGTCACAATGAAATAAAACACACAAGACTATCTAGAGAAAGAAAGAAGACCCTCAAGGAATGTGATTTCTATATTTTCTAAGAGTTTCAGGTGATATTTGCACTTATATTTATATTATATTTAGTACCTGAATAAAATTGCAGCTAGATAATTAGCATCATTACAATATCCTCGATACCAAGAGGATAATGTCGGAAAGAGAAGAAATTAATATGTGTTGAACAAACTAACAATAAAGCAAATTTAAAAATGGGTATATTTAAATAAAAGCAACCTTATTTAAAATGTTAATTTGTTTTAAAAAATGTCAGATATAAAGAGGAAGAAGCAAATGAGATGGATGAGCAGAGCTCACGACAGTCTGACATCCAACTTCTTTGGTCAGAAGCCTCTTCAGATTTGGAGCTACACTGACTGCTACCAGAGATCTTTTCTGTCCACAGCATTAACATCCACAGTCTGTCAAGATACTTGGATGTTATGAGTTATGACACCATTTATTTTTCCCTTAGGGTTAAATAATGATTTTTTTAATTGAATTCATATCTGTGTAAAAAAAAAAAAGAGTGTATAATTGATACTTTTTGATACATACTTTTTAATTCATAAACAAAGCAACTTCAAGTGACCTGCAGTTCGTTTGTCATGCAGTTTTCTTGCTGCACCAAGATATTTTAGACACCAAAATTCAAAATCTGATTTTCAAATGATGATCTCATTTATTAAGAAAGAAAAGCCACCCAAATGAAAAAGCAACCTGCGTTCCTTTGCTAAAATCATGAATTCAATGCAATCACTTAAACTTGTTTGACAAAAAAAACAACAACTCTTAAGCAGTACCTGTGTTTTTCTGAGCTGACAGATGAGGCAATACGTGCAGAGGTAGATTTCTTTGTTTGAACCTGCGATACAAGCTGCAAAATGAAACTAAAGTAGGTTAGAAAGACTCAATTTATCATCCAAAAAATTTACTAAAAGAAAAAAAGAATAGCTTGTCAATCTCAGCAAAAAACGAAGCGACTCCTACTTTACATATATCCTGTGTAACCGAGCTGAGGTCTGGCATCTCGGGGGTGCTGGGCTCCTGGTAGCTCATCCTGATGCGAGGAGTTCCATAGCTGAACTCCTGGGTGGGTCCGTCCAGGTCCAGACCGTTCACGCCTGTGTCCTCTCCCACTTGCTGTGTCAGCATCCGGCCATTGTTCTGCAGGTCGGCACCGGCAAATAAAACCAGGCAAGTTCATTTCTGTTCAAGTCGTTCTGTTGGTTAAGCTTGAATACAATTTATAATTTTATTTTATTTTTTTCATGTAGGGTGATGTAATACATGACTTAATAGAGTTCCGTTCAGCAAGCTTTCGAACACGAAGGCAGTCACAGGTCGCTTTTGTGCAAGACCGATGGCGCAAAGTCGCAACACAAAGTAGCACATATTTAGAAAATAGGAGAAAAATGGTGTACTCCCCCCCCCCCCACAAATAAAAAGCATCATGTGAATTTGTATTCACAAAACCATCTTCTGATATCCTCAAATAAAATCTAGTGCAAGCAATTTGCCTTCAGGACGAGCCTAACTACTAAACAAATATAATGAAGTAATGTTCATTCCATCATAAAAACAATAAATAAAAATCAAATACCAAGGCACAACCTGCCCAGAGATAATCTTCTATCAAAGTATAAAAATATTATGAAAGGGTTTTGATTAAAAGCATATTTACGTGTCAGAGTGGCCCAGTCAAAGTACAGATTTAAAGCTTATCGGCAAATCTTTGCAACTGTTACAATAACAAATTTTGCTGGAAGATAAACTGTCCCAGAAATTATTGTGGTAAATGGTACTATTGTCATTTTGAAATCATTTTCAAATAATATAATAAAACATAATGGCATAATAGTGCAAATAATTAAAAAAAAAAAAAATCAATCAAACTTTAATCTCTAATCATCTGACTCTGGAACCGGGAAACATTTTAAATATCCAGCATAAAACAAACAAAACAACAATAACTAAAATTGATTATGAAGTCTCTCTAATCAAAATTGCATTTAAAAAAAATAGTCATTCAGCTTAGACAGGGAAAACAGGCAAAAGTGGCAGGAAGTGCAGACAAACTTCCTACTGGTGTTAAATGTTTGCAGGGTTTCTCAAAATGGTGGCTTTCGAACTACATTAATGGGACGCATCTCTTTGTCGATTGTTGTCTAAATGGAAATGTTTGCTCTCATTTTAATTGGTTTGTTGCTTATTGCGACAGGCTTAGTGGTGACACTTGCAAAACTGCTCCATTTATTCAGAATATGATTGAGTAAATTTACATAGAAAACTGGTTTATCTTTATGCTTTATCTCTCACTCTATAAAGCAACAAAACGACTTGTTGCTCTAAATGCAGTGACACTTTTTTGATAAAGCATTATTATTCAGGTCTTACTGTCTGAAGGGAATTTCCCAAAAAAGACTCCAAGTTGGGCATCTCTGGTATCTCCTTTTCCTCCACACCAAAGAAGTTCACTTCTGGCACATTGTACTCCCAGGAGGGATTGGAGTCACTCGCTCCATTAAAGGGAGACGTTTGAAGCTTGAAGATGTTACTATCCCCGTCGCCCTGCAAGCTGATTGGCTCGGGCTCTGCTGTCTGGAAACATTACAAAAAAATTAAAACATACAATCAAAAAGTGGAGGTAAAAGAAGGCTCCCAAAGCATGAAATATTCTTATACCTTCTTGCCACTGACCAGGCGGTTCACATATGGAGTTTCAAACGCAGGCACCGGGGGGGTCGTTGACGGTTTTCCATGGCGACAGGGGGACTCTGGGTCTGTTTCTTGTGACGGTAAGTGACCGTTTGGCTTTTTTATCTTGAAGCCTGGGGTGCAAATCACAGGCGGTTCCGGAGACTCTAAATTGTCAACTGAACACAAAAATACATAACATCATAAGTAGGGCTGGAGCTATTGATTCTTTTAGTAATTGATCCTATCAATCATTGTGACGATTAATCGGATAAAAAAAACCTAAAAAAACAATTGCCACATTCCGCAGATTTTTATTTAGCTTTTTTTATTTAAGCCTTTTTTTTATACAATGTTAGAAAGATTTTAGAAGATACAAATAAACAAAATTTAATTCATTTTTAAATAAGAAAATAAGCAATTTAATTCCCTAAAATGTAACAAGAGCACAACAAGGCTTCGTTAATCAGAAACATATAACAAAGAATAACACCAGCAGTGAAGCACAGAGGAAACTTTCATACCTTTACTCTGCAAACTCTCCATCACCTGGTTAATTGATGGGATATCTTGTGAAGGTCTGAAGAGGAAAAACACACATGTAGCACTGAAACTAATACAGTGACTTTGAAAATATCACTCCTGCATTTAATACTACATACTTAATAGTAATTTCACATTGGTAGACCAAGACAAATTAGTGCATAGTTGTGGAAAGAATTTCATTCAAAATGTCAACATGCTCTGTGAGGCGGAAGCTCGGAAGGTGGGTAACTGCAGCTCATAGGAGGAACTTCGTCCTCGAAGGCAGGGCTAGGTCCACCTGGGGGTTTTGAACAGCTGAATGGTTGCCACGGGAGATTAAAAGATTTCTCAAACATGCACGAAAAAATCAAGGCAATATTCCAGGTGTGTTTTTGATGAGGGGATAACATTATAACATGATGTAAAGCTCAAAAAAGTCAATTTTGCAGAATGTAAAATGGGGCAGTATAATACTGCCCCATTTAAAGGGGCAATATTATGACATCAGACTAGTCATTAGCAGTTAGCAAACACCTGGTGAAACTGCTGAGCTCATTAAAGGAGCTACTTCTCAGAGCAAAGCTGGTAAAAACGTTGTTAAAGAGTTAATAGAGGAGCCATGTTGTGATCACGTTCTTTCAGAAAGAGCAGGAGTTTTTAAAGAGACAGAGGCCCAATTTTAAGGCATCAAATTAGGAAGTTAAAATTCTTTTAAGTTATGTTTGATATATATAGCATTTTTATAACAGAAGGTAACATTGTTACTTGATTGTGCTATAAAATGGCACTACAGTATGTGCCTGGAAAGCACATAATACTGCCCCTTTAAGAATGCGCAGCCACCCTGCTCATCATCAGAAGATATTTCTAGCATTATTCAGTTGACTTTACTTGTCAAGCTCTAGCTGCTTCTTCCTGAACAGAGCCAAGGTGAAGTCATTGTTCAGACACTTTGAGATGCCAAAATCATGCATCTGGGGCGTCTGCAGGTCATCGTCATCCATCCGCAGCATGCATTTAGGAGTCATGGCCAGAGGTGGTGGCGCAGGCGTACGGAGAGAGGGCTGCGGGAGGTTCAACTCCGGCATGGGAGGAACTTCGGCGCACCACTCTGCTCCACCCAGAGCTCTCTTCATCTGTAACTCTGAGAGACCGAAATCGGAGAGCTTAGGGGTTCGCAACAGGTCGGCGAAGGGATCCGCCGCTTTTGGAGGTGATGTGGAGTTCGTTCTCTCATCCTCCTGGCCTTCGTCTTCTTCGGTTGCTATGCTGGTTTCATCGTCTTCTGCTTCTTGATCGTTTGGGTCTGATGGAGGGGGGCGGAGATAAAAAGTGTCAACTCAAGTCAAGAGAATCTTACTGGTGTTTCTCCAGATTTGAAACATTTCAAAACACAATGAAGGAATGAGATTTTAATCACTGCGTACTGTTTGGAGTTTCTGCATCAGATGGAGCTTGGTAGCCATATTTTTCCAGGTGTGTCCTGATTGTGTAGATGTCTTTAGAGACCCTCTGCTCCATCACTTGACAGGCCTTAATGAAGCTGCTAACCTCCTCCTCTCGTTGTTTTTGCTCAGCCAACTCTCCTTGTAGCTGCGCCTAAACAAGCACAGACCAGAAGAAGACCCACTGATTTTCATAAATGTTATCCTCCAGGCTGATGACTGTCTCCTGCATTCATCTAAATATATTATATGAAAAAGCAATATGCTTCAAAAGAGAGAATTATGAATGAAGAAGAAAGAAAGAAAAAAAATCCCAAATACTTATGGTTGAGAGGACATTTTGGCTCATAAAACATAAAAATACACAACTATTATAATTCAACAAGTTTATAAGGATAGCTTGATGTGTAAGGAAATTGGTAAAATACTGATCCAATGCAAGGAGTATATTAATAAATAAATGTTTAAAAATTAACACATAAAAAGAAAAAATAATAATATTCACCATAAGATTCTCTAACTTTTAACTTAACATAGAAACATTTTATTTATTCGACTTCACTGAAGTTCTGTTATGTCAAATAGGAACATTAAAGGCTATGCAAACAATATAGAAATATTAGACTGTCAAGAATTACACTTTCCAATAAGTCTTGATGTGTTAAATGTCAGTTTTACCCAACATAAGAGATGTGTTTTTAAGAAATTGCTTGGCCTATATGCTGTTCAGATTATCTTAATTTAGGAATAAAATTGTAAAGTAATGGTAATTTTCCTGTTATTGTTGTGTATTTTAATTTCAAACAAAGAAAGATAACAGTTCAGGCACATACACCCTGGCAACTGAAACAATTTACAAGATGTTGTAAAACAAAACAGGTGTACTTTGAGACTGCCGACATCGCTGTTCACTTCGTGATATGCTCTCATCGCTCGGACGGCTGTGTCTAAAACGAAACAAATTAATATTAACACATATGTACATAACGAGATACATCAGAACATGTTTAGGAGTAAGAACAGAGCAGGAAAGCTCGTTGCTCCCTCTCTCACCGCTGTCGCCATCCTCGTTTCTTCGGCCCTCAAAAGCTTGCTGTAGTTTCTCGGTTTCTGCCTCTAAAGTCACCGCCATCTTCCTTAGCTTGGAGAAGAAGTCTCGGGTAGACTCCATTTTGGAATAGGAGTCCAAAGCTACTAAAAGGGATTAAAGCAAAACGTGAAAAACCCGAAAGTGTATACGACTCGTTTGTTTACCAGCTCTCTCGCTGCTAGAAAACAATTTTTCGATTTTGGCGCCTCTTCCGGCTAAAACGGAAGTGCTTTCTTCTTCTTTTACTAAATGTGTTTATTTTCCTCTGTTCGCCCCCTATGCATACTGCGTGTCTCTCCATAACTCACATGAACCGAAAACAAGGCATAGTAGATCAATTTCATAGCTGACATCTAATTCAATGAGAAAATGGTGCTGGCTTCATTAAACTTGTGAGGTTATATAATTAACGAAGAAAAACGTTTATGTATATATAAAAAAAATACTTAAAAATATATTTCTTATTTTAGAATTAAACCAATAGCGTCTCACGAGAAAGAGTCGAAATCTGAATCTGAAACCAGAACCACTCTATCACGTCACATGAAAAAATTATGACATGTCGGCATTAAGATAAGTCTAGGGTAAACATAATTTTAAATTAATTTTATAGGCACCAAGTCCCCCTCGATGCAGCAAGGACAAGCGGGTTTAGACAATGGATGGAGGAATGTTTTGGTTGTTTTTTTATGCTTCTGACATGAGCTGCAGGAGTCAATTAAAAAAAAAAAAAAAAAAAAGAAAAGGTCCTGTAATTACATGCGGTTGCCAGAAGATGGTGGTGTACATCAGTCAGGATGTTCTCTTCTCTACTGAATCAGAGAACCACTTCCTTCCTGTCTGTCTCCGTCACAGACCTAAACAGCCTGTTGTGGTAAATAGTCAATAAACATTTGGGGTCATTTTAATTATCAGATACCAAACAACCAAGAAAAATGGCTCCAGGTTTTAAGTTTCGTCGGGTAAACGTTGGTAATAATGGCTACTAGTGCCAAAAAAGTAAATTATAAATAGAGACATACCTGTTAAAAATCTTCAGATGACTGTTCGTTTCTATATCCTTCAGCATTCATCATGTTCATTCATCAAATCATTAGTTAAAATCTATCAAAGGTCACTTGTTCATTATTTTTTTTTACTAATGTTAGCTGACCAGCATGACCAGTATATATATATAGTAATGTCCAAACCAAATAATTCTGATTTTTTTTCTTTTTCTTTTCTTGGAGGGTATTTTCTTCAGTAGAAGCCCATACTTCATGACTCAGGCAAATTTTCAAAAAATATTTGAAATAAAAAACAAACACATAACTGGACAATAGCTTACACTTCACATACAAAACCTGTTATTTTATTTATTTTTTTTCGTTATGTACATATGTGTTTTTCTACTGCTAGATAGAAAACCTAGCAGTTTTCTATCTAGCAGCAGAGAACTGTTTTGCTCTACTTGTTTCAGGTGTTCTACCAAAATGATGCAGCTGTGTTCCTGCTGAACGTAAAGGACTGCTGGCAGGAAAGGCAAGCCGAACGCCCTCTGTGTTCCTCTGATTGCAGTCCTGGTGGTGACAGAGCAAGGTTGGACACGGCTGCAAGCCCAAACACTGGGTGAACAATCGGAGGCGTGCGGTCTCCAGGTTCCCCAGCAGGCATCGTTAAAATTTAATTGTGTCGGATTTTACAAGTCATCACGTTGAGGGAATCGACCTTAGTAAATTTAGTAAGCCATTAGTGGTGATTCGCTTCAAAAAACAAATACTATTCATCAGAGTTTAAAGGTCATAATGGCGTCTTGTTTTGGAGGCTGTCGATTCAGTTTTGTAGGAAGGATATGAAAGTCTGTATCCGTTTACACATTACACATCTTTAAATTCATTTTAAACGTGAAGAACATCGTTACACTGAGGCTGAATCTTAAGAACTCGAAGAAGCAAGAACCGTTTTTGATGCTATCCTCAACCCAAACGCGTCTATAAGAGGAACAATGAGGAACACAGCTGTTCAAGATAAAACCTCCGGTTTCCAGACCAAAAAGATAAATGTGACAGAAAACATTTGGGTCCTCTGGGGAAAGGAGCTCGCTGTATTCATGTCCTCACTGTGAAAATAAAAGGAATATTTAGATCATCTGCGCCTCAACCTTGCAAGAAGCTGAGCTGGCAAATATTTTGCCAGCTGAAGGGAAAAAAAAACTGTTTTTCTTCTCCAACAAAAAAAAAAAAGAAGAAAGAGTGAAATTAATGAGCCAATGGCTGAATGACACCAATACTAAACCAAAAAATATGACATTAAAAGCCTGAATGTAATTTACACGGTAAATCCTAGTTCATCGCAGGTCAAGGCATAAAAATAACCATACAAGTGATGTTATTATGTAAGAAGTGAGTGATTACTGAGGGCAGTTTTCTCTGAAGTGACCGCTCACACTAGGCTGGGTCCGCGTGTGTTGCTGAGGGGGACCCACACAACGACACACGGACTGGTTTTCAACGCGTACTACCGGAGACGCCACTATCGAATTTTCTTTTTTTTTTGTAGATCATTTGTTTTCATTCACTGCTGCTAAGAAACATTTCTAAACCCCCAAACTGAAATGAGTCCAGAGTGCTTTTAATAAGGGGCTTAGGACGGAGAGAGCCAAAGTTGATGGATTAACGTTAATGCTGAATGAGGCAGGAAATCGGACTGAAATTAGGGAAGGAGGAATGGTTTGGTAGTGTGCTGCTCTTTTGAGGGACTAGCTGTTGTTTGCATACATAAACATACGTAATTTAAAAAGAAAATTTATGTCAATAACTAACCATCACGATGAGCATCGTGCTATTTTCTTAAGCAGGGACCGAGAAAGGCTTGCGATGGGGATGGCGACAATGAGCCTAAACGTCCGACCAATGCAATGACAGATGTCTTACAAAAGCCTAGAAATTCAACTTAGAATCTGCAGAAATCCTTTAAAATTAATCATCCATAGATCCTCTCTGTCCAGTTTGAATACTGCAAAAACACAAAATCTTACTAAGTATTTTTGGTCTAGTTTCTAGTGCAAATATCTTAGTCCACTGGAAATAGGACAAAACTGACTTACAAGTAACTTCTCATCAAGATATAGGAGCTTGTTTTAAGTCAGTAATTCCTTAATATCGGTGAAAAAGTGCTAATTCCACTGGCATACAATTTCAGCTCTAACAGGACATTTTGCTGTTAAAACATTATTTCATGTTTTAAATGAAATAATCTGGACCTTTTTCATCAACATTAAGAAATTATTGACTTAAAACAAGCTTCTCTATGTTGCCGAAAACGATTTTGCACTAGAAACTAGACTAAAAATGCTTGGTAAGATTTTGTGTTTTTGCAGTGTAGCACATCAATCACACATAGATATTCCAAGGCTTTGTTTGTTGTCCTTTTGATGATTATGATTTATAGATAACAAAAACCCCAACATTTTGCGTCTCAAATTGAGAATGCTGTGAAAAACAACCTCAATGGAAACTCATGAAATGGATCAGTCATTTACACACAAGACACAAATGTCAACGCAGACGCATACTAACAGGAAATTGAGTGGAAGGAAGAAGTGTAGGAACAGGTCTACCAATAATATTGCATCTTTCATGCAATATTCCATATTTTTAAAAATGTACCAGTATTTAGAAAGAAGAATGACAAATATTTCAGGATAGTCCGGTAAAGTGACTGTGACTACGCACAATGTTGATTCAAGGAACTGAATTCAGAAAATGTGGGAAACCGTGTACCATCTTCTACTTCTGAATCATGTGCTACCTTGTTTTAGTCTGCCACATAAACAACCCAACATAAAACATCAATGTCTGTAGTTGTTACTTGGTAAAAATATGGAAAACAGCTGAAGAGGAGCCATTGATATTCGTGCAAAGCGACAAGCATGAGAAAACAGAGAGCTTCATTTAGAGTTCAGATAGGTTCGCTTTATTGCTCTTTATTTCAGACAAAATTAAACAGTTTACATAAATTAAAGGAGTAATTACAAATTCTAAAAACATTACATCCATTCTTCTAAGAGGCATCCGGACTGTTCTATCCTGTGCACTTATGGTAATTAGCCTTGGATCTCCATCTTTGCCACGACGTTGAGGTAAATACAGATCCTATCTGGAGGAAGGAGAGAAGTCAGCAGATCTACAGCTAATTTGAAGGAGACCAAGATATGCATAAACAAGCCCAGCTCTATTGTAGGAATATTCGTCTGCAGAGTTAAGGCCACTTTTTTTTTTACAAAGAAAAAGACGAAAGGACAAACAGTCCAGGCAGTCTATTGCTAATGAGGTTAAAGACAATAAATGGACGTAAAAAGTCAGACGTGGCTTAGATATGATCCACACCTGCTTCATCTGCAAGAGATGGCGTTCATTTAATATTTATGGAAACCACGGATGTGCTCCGGTCAGAATACTCTCCAGAAGTGGTTCAACAACATGGCAGAGCGCAAACACTGTCAAGGGAAACAGTGGCTAAAAAATAAATAAAATAAAATAAATCTACCGACCATCTTCGCTTTTTTTGTTGTTAACCGTAAACAGCTTCCAGCTTCAGTTTGGGTCTTTCAATCAGGCTGTAAACTGACCTTCAGCGTGAAGGTCTCCGCAGCGCTTTGTTCTGCAGAGGGCGGGGTGGAAAAACACAGGAAGAGCTGATTGTTGGTTCGCTTTGCTTCACCTTGAACATGGACAGTTCCAGTGTCCTGTGGGAGTCCATTGATTTCTCTATATTTTTGTTCTCACTTTGCTGTTTGGCGTCTATAATAAGCCTCAAAACTGACTTTAATGGGGTTTGGGTGAAGCGACGGCTGAGATGTGCGTTGGAATAAATAAATAAAAATAAAAAAATTACAATCCTGCATCAAACAAAAACCCAAGCGGTCACTGTGTGACTGTTGCTAAGTGGAAACATTAAACTTGAATGCCAATCATTAGCAGGAATGCCATGTTCATTTTCAATAATTAGTAATGCATTTAAACTTTTCTCTTTTGTCCCAAGGGGCGATAATCATGCAATAACGTCAGCGGATTCTAAAAACAAGACTTAGTTCGAATTTGACACAATATTTTAACATCGGCTGCTAAGAAACCACACTTTGTTTTGTACCAGCAAGGTCCTGGGATAATTCTGGATATGACAGTCAATGTAACCGGAAGAGTATATTTAAATGAGTAGCTGGATTTTAAACACACTTTTTTTAAAAGAGTTAAATTCTTGGCTGTTCCTCACATGTTGTCCATGTTGACTTAGTTTAGTTTATTGTTGTATTTCAATAATGTCTTTGCCTTCCTAAAGTAATGGCCCAAGTAATTTTTTTTGCCAAACTACCACAAAAAAAAAATTACTTTTGGCAAAATATGACTTATTATTTTAGGAAGGTGACAGTATGATGCATAATAATAATAACGTAAAATAGTTTTAAAAAACGTATTGACATTTCACGACTCGGTAAAGAGAATGCAAATCCAACTTAAAAGGATTTAAGTTGGATTAAAAAAAAAATTGATTCAGAACGGCAATGGTGGAAAAATTTGTTTCAATTAAAGTTGTGAGCTTGTGGAACAATCTGGACAGTGAGGTGAAATTAAAATTAAATCTAAATCTCTTTCTGCTCTTAAAAGACATCTGAAACAAAATCATTATGATGAAGCAGTATGCCACTGAATAACTTGATGTTTTCTTGTGCGTATTTGAACTATTGTCTGTGAGTTGAATAGCTAATTTTCTCTTTATGTGAATCCATGGAAATATTACAAGTTTACACTATGCCCTGCTCCTTTTCATTCTTGATTTCTTTCAGTTGTTACATGAACTGGGAATGAAATACAGAAGTGAAATTAAAAAAAAGGAAAAATGTATATAAAATTTATACTCATAATAAGTGTATGCAAACCTCTGACCTGCACTGTGCCTGTTGTTAACCACCCATATGACACATTCACGGTTATGAAATGAATACTTTTTTCTCCATGTAGTATAAATACTAAATAGTATTTATAAATACTAAATAGTATTTATACTACATTTCCCAGAAGACGTTTCAGCTCCAAAACATGACAGGAGAGAATAAGTTCCTACGAATTTTGTTTTTGCAATAAACGGTAATAATTCAGCAAAAATTTAAAAAGGCAAAACACCACAAATGCCCTATATGTTGAGGTCTTTGTTTGGTGTAGATAAATAGGGGATGAGAAGGCAAAAACCCTACATAGTCTCGTAGCATTTAAAAGGTGCTCAACTTTCATTCATGTGCAAAAAACCCCCCCTCTTCACTGGCTCTCCTTTAGCCATCCAAATGCCCCGGAAGTGCATAGGGTTAGATTCGGATTCCTTCACAGAAAAAAACAGTTCATACTTTTTTCTTTTTTTCTTACACAACTCCACCGTCGGCGTTGACAAGGACCATCTTTTCTAGGTCCTTCTTGATGTCCGGGAAGCCCCGCAGCGCCTCCTGAAAGTCGTCCCAGGACAAGGAGAAGCACTGGCAGTCGGTCAGCGCCTTCACCGTGGCCAGATGCTTGCCTTTGGTCAGCACGCACGTCTCTGCGGACACACGGGGGGGGGGGGGAGAAACGTAAGGCTAATGAGCGCGCGAGCCTTGATGACGGAGGGAGCGGGTGAGCTCTAACGGTTAATCTGAAATTAAAACGAACAGACGTTAGCCGTTAGCTCCAACGGTGCCAACCGGACTGGGACGCTTTCCAGCCTAAAAAGCCACTGAATTAAGCAAATGATTTAAAGTACGGAGGAGAGCGTTAGGAGAGGAACGAAGGAAGAAGAAGAAAAAAAGTCACTATATGTGATCAATCTGCCAAATGGAAAAAGGAGGCGGTTTCACAGCGAAGCTTGGAACAGCCAAAGCCGAACATAAATACAAGGACCAACTGGCATTTTCAAAGACCCATTTGTCCTGCTCAGAAACACATTTTGTAAAGACAGAACGCCCTGTGACAGTAACTCAACATGCGGTTCTGCCAAAATACAGTCACAAAAGTGCCAAAAAAGCAACAAAGAAATCATTTAATTGTTAAATGTCACAGTGTTACTATCAAAAATGAAATTGGAAGTTCAGCACGTACATTTAAAACGCCTTGAAAAATGTCAAATTTTGCTATGTGACCATGAAATTAGATTTAGCCCTGTTTACTCTGATAATCTTAAATGAAATACAATGCAACCAACTGTTTTCACAAGCCACCTCATTAGTAGGGATGCACCGATCCTCTTTTTTTTAAACTTCCGATACAGATGCAGATATCTGAGGATTAGTTTCGGCCAATCCGATACAGAAAATCTTTTCTGAATTGACTTAAAATGTAAATCCTTTGTAACACAGACATAAATATACAGAACTACAAATTTATGTGATAACCCTGCACCGGCACAGCACACTTAGATATGCTGATAGCTTCACAGGCTTGGTCAAGCATGTAGAAACAATGCAACATGAATTTGTTCAGTCAGTGAACAAACACAACAAATTGGCTACGTTGATCAAACGTGTAAAAAATAAACTGCAACAAACCTGAACCTTCTTTCAAATGGTTCAGAAAGTGCAATTGGGAATTGTAAATATAATGCCAAATTAATAAGAAACCATGATGTTGCCCAGACCACAAAGAATTACACTGAATAGATCTGCCCTTATGGATTGAGCAAATTGTCACCGATACCCGATCTAGAATTTCTTTTCAATATCAGGACTGATACAGGTATTCATATCGGATCGGTTCATCTCTACTAATTAGCATACAGAGTCCAGCTGCATGTACCTCAGTCAACATACCTCCAAAAAAGTCTCCGTCGCAGAGCTCCCTCTCGTACGACTCGGTCTCCATCACTGCCTCTCCGTGATCGATGAAGAACATGCGATCGCCTGGGACGTTCTGTCGGACAATGACGTCTCCCTCCTGAAAAACCTCGTAATGTAGCTTGAAGAGGACGTCGTTGATGAAATTTTCCTCTCTGTTCTGAAACATCGGTACTTTCTTCAGCAGCTGGCTGCACATTACCATCAGGACTTGCTGGGAAAGAACAGAAAAAACGATTACCCATGTTGCGGTTCATTAGAAATGCAAGGATCCAAACATGAAGTTAGACAATTAGTATGTGTATATCAGGGTTTCCCCAAGTGTATTATAAGCCTGGCGGGCCACCAGGCTTTACTTCTGCCCCCACCAGGCTACGCATTGCTTATTTTTTTAAAGTCTTTTTAAAATGTTTGCATTTTTTAAGACTTTATAGTTGGTGTTCAGTTATTAATCTTGCAAGCTTTCAATAACACATGATAATCAACTGATATTTTCAAATTTCCTGTCAACTTTAAACATTTTTTAACTCAAAATCATGACGTGCCGCTGGATGAATGACTGCTCTAATACCCAACCACCGGGGTTAGCAAATTTTCTGGGGGAAACCTTGTATATACATTACAGATAAGGTTTTGTAGCTCAAGCATCACTTAGTCTATACCTTAAAAACTAGTGACTTTGAGTAAAAAAATTTCATTACAACAACTTAGCAAAAGTATCAAAATGTATCCCAGTATGTTTAGGGACAGTTGCGTATTGATGAGGTTTACCTCTTTGAGTGATGATGATATCGTGTCCATTATGTATTTCTCGTCGAACCATTTCCCTCCGTAGCGAGCTTGGTAGTAGTTGCTGATGCGAAGCTGCAACTCTGGTGGAAGCTTCATGAAGGTCATGTAGTGCTCCAAGCGACTCATCTGTGGGGGAAAAAATCAGCAATTAATATAAAGCATGTAATTCTATAGTATTATGCTTAAAGGTCTCCAAGATTCATTTATTACAACTAGGAAATCTAAAAAGCTTAAAAGTATCAACCTTTTTTACTATAACGGTCCAGCATGCTGAAAACATTTTTCTTCGTGTCTGAGCCAAATGAAGGAGAGTGTTTAACAGCAACTGCGGTTTGATTATCACCATTTTAACAATTTTATCCACAGAACCTGTAGAATTGGCTAAACGTGACTCTTTTAGTGCTAATAAACATGTTGTAAAAAAAAAAATTAGCGGTACGTAAACTTGTTAAATATATCGATGTTCAGTTTTGAAGAGAGATTGAATGGTTTGGGTAGCAGAATTATTTTAGCACTGACAAATCTGACAATGAGTAACTCCCGTTTCTCATTCAGTCTGCTTTGGTATAAATGTTTGTGAGCACTGATTCCTATTTAAGGAATTGTGGTTTTTATTTACAGTATGCTTTTATATTCTTTAAATATACATCTATGATTTTATTGTGGGCTGCAAGTTGTGTTTTGTTTTTAATCTGTGTAGCTATGGACTTAGAGTCCAAGAATGCAGTTTGAACTGAATTGAATTTTGGAACATTTCTTTAGTTTCCACGGTCATAAATGTATTTGCTGATAAAAATGTCTAATTATTTTTGTTTGTTAGATAAATACTCCAATAAGCGGGGACCAGTTATTGTAGCTATGTCAAGGTTTCCGTACTAACATATGTACTCGTCACAAAAAAACACAGTAAGAACAATAAAGGAGAGCCAGCAACTTTACTCGCTAATGGCTAGTATAAGGACCTTGCTCTTGTATTCCTTGGCTGCTGGGTCAAGGTTGGCGATCATGGTCGTAGCGTTGGCTACAAGGATGGTGTACATCATGCAGCCAGACACCATGCTGACCATGACGATCCACATCTCTATGTAATCTGGAGAGCAAAAGAACTAGTGAGAACTTTTGGGTACTTGTGTGTTTTTTTTTAAAAAGTGTGAAATGCCTGAAGAAAAAGGTAGCGCCTGACTTGTTGGAGCGTCCATGGATCCGTAAGAGAGAGCAATCATCTGGGAGAGAGCTCGGAAAACTCCCCAAGAGTATTTAACGATGACTGTGGAGTTCTGAAAGAAATAAGGCGACGTTGTTATATTGTAACCTGTTAGCCAAACCACCATGTCACCAAGAATCCACAGAACCGGCCCTCTAATTTGATAAATTCGTCATCTTGTACTGTCTGTACATTTGAGGAAAGGTTTGGTAGTCTTTACCATCAGGTTTTCCTTCCGAACCCAGCAGTCGGTGGGAAACTCCTCCAGCATGGGGACGAAGTACTGGATGCAGCCGTTCCAGTGACATAGCAGAAAAATCATCATGAAGAGAGACAAAATGCGGAAGAAGAGCCTAACTACCTCCAGGTTTGCATTTGACACCTGCCGAGAAGACACGACACAAAAGAGTGCAAATTTCAGTGAATGTACATGAAGTTTCTAGTATATCTACAATTTGTCATCAAAGCATTAACTGGAGCAGTCATACTGGCTAGGCAAATATCACAAGTAATGTTTTCCATGTGTTTTAGCCAATAATCTGCATGGCAACGGCGAACGCAGAGAAAAGCATGGTGTTCCAAGAAGGACCAAATAAAAAATTGGGTAAAAACCTGAACTCCACTTTAAAGAATTCATCAAAAGAGCATTAGAATTACATTTTCTTCTGGGTTAGTACGAGTTCTGGCTTCACTGCTTTGGTCAGCAGTTCGATCAAATGACAGCTGTACAACTAAATAAGGCAGAGTAAGAAACGGGAGCGGTCAGACGATCACCCGGGCTGCAAACAAACCAACAGTTTAGTCAGATTACCCAAATAACTTCATTTACACCTAAATAAGTAATGATCCTCATCAGTCAGGAAAACGGTTCAAACAAACAGGGCCAAATGGATAATTCCTATATTCAGCTTGTCAATCTGGCTTTATTTAATTGGCTTATTTAATAGAAACACTGCTTGATAAAATGATACTTTATAGCGGTGCACCGATTGTTCAGGTGACCGGCAATCGGCCGATACCCGCATGTGTAACTGATCTCATCCATCAAGCTTATTTACATTTAAATAGCCACAAAACTGCTTCATTTGGCTTTTTTATACACTACAAAGAAATCTAAAACTGAACAATTCATCGGTGGCTTAAGCTGCTTTGTTAGTTTGTTGTTAACTGACTTCAA
Organism: Brachyrhaphis roseni; assembly: GCA_903066815.1. Taxonomy (NCBI): domain Eukaryota; kingdom Metazoa; phylum Chordata; class Actinopteri; order Cyprinodontiformes; family Poeciliidae; genus Brachyrhaphis; species Brachyrhaphis roseni. The sequence continues at coordinate 23,987 of CAEFZY010065190.1, read as the reverse complement.
ACCTTGAGATTTTTTAAAAAGCAAAGTTGTGCACATTATTTTTTGATAATAGGTCCAAAGCAGGTGTATAGTTAGACCTGTGAGACACATTTGTTTGTATTCAAAATGTGAAAAATTTAAAACTAAAGGAAAACAATTTTTTAGTTGAATTTAGTTAATTTAGTAGACTGGACAGCAATGATCTAAATGTTTAATTTAATGTAAATGCAGTGGATAGAGCTACTTCAAGTACAGTTAAAAAAAGTTTTTATTGTTTCACGGGTACTGTTCAATAGTGTTCTTCAATGAAATAAGACTGAGCCATTGATGTTTATTGTGACCTTGCAACACCTGACAGTGTCAGTTATAAAAATCAAATTGCTTGCACGCAATATCTGACTAGATCTGGCTTGTACCACCCTTGAGGTGGTTTCCAAAACCAGGAATCCCATGGTGTCTGTCAGCGGAGAAGAATCTGGCTGGGACCGACTGCGGAAGAACTGGTTAAAGCCAGGTCTGCAGACAAGGGGCTAAAGAAACCAGATACTCAGCCAGATGAAAAGATTAAGAGAAATGGTAAGAAATACTTCATGGACTCAGGGAATGTAGGTGTTCTGAGAAGACACTTTATTAACAGCAGAAAAAGAACTGCCTTTGGACAGAACTGTTAAAGAAGTGTTTGACCATGAGTCAAGAGATGGATCATTTCCAGTTCGTTGCTAGAACAGTAAAACCTAAACTAGATTCTTCTGCAATGAACATAATGAGCACAATTAGAGGTTTATAAAACCTTTATTTATTCTGCTTGCGGAACACAGCAGAAGTTCTTCCAAATCTTTAAGGGCCACCCTGAATTGAGATAAATGTAAAAAAAAAAAATGGTTGTTGAACTTACTTTCTCAACTTCGTTGAAGAACCTGACCAGTCTGGACACTCGAGCCAGCCGGATCAAGCTGAGGATCCGCACGAACATCAGTATCCTCATCATCCTGTTGGCCTTGGATGGGTTGTCATCGTTGTGGTAGTGTAAGTCCTAGGAACGCAAACAAGGTCAGGGTTTTTTGTTTTGATGTAGATTGCAGGCAGCTCTAAAAGAATACTCTCATTACCGCAAACAGCAGGATGTATCCGATGGGGAAAGCTGCTATGACGTCCGGGATGAACCACGTCCTCAGGTAGCTGACTCTGATTTTCTTGATATCCAGAATAGCTTCCTGAAAGAGAGGATGGAGACCGGATGTAGCCTGTGCCATGAGCCGATTTAGAGTGATAACACACCGTCTGATCCGATATTTAGGGAGTACTTTGAAAATAAACCGTCATGCTGGATCGGATTTGTATTATTCATACAGAAGACTTGCATGAATGTCAAAAGTTCGCAGAAAGGGACTAAAAAAAGTAATCCAGATGCAAATCCAGATGTTTGTGTTGAAAAACATCAGACTCATCATTCGTGATTAGCAAGAACTCCATGATTCGGGGAAAACAAACGGGATATTGACAGAAGGATGCTTAATTGGAAACGTTATACGCTCATTATAATCCCCGTTATAAAACCGCGCTGCAGGTGCCAATGTTGCCCGTATCTCAGGATGGGAGGTTAATCTAGCCTTTCGTGTATTGAGTGGATTACAGATGGGACGGGGATGGATTGCATGAGCCCGTCGGTGAGGGGATTATCTCTCCGTCCAGATTGTGTCTGAAAATAGAGCCGGGCGGCCACTCTCACCTCGGCGTCCTCCGTTATGATGCCCATCCGGAAGTTCAGGACCACGTCCAGCAGAAACAGCGTGTCCGAGAACACGTTGAAGCTCTCCCACGCCAGCCCGCTGTCGCCGTCCAGGAAGGCGATCTCCATGGGAATCCCGATCAGGTTCAGGAAGGTGATGGCCATCATGACCATGATGTAGTAACTCCTACAGGAGGGCAGAGGCGGAAGTAAAAAAAAAACAAACAAAAAAAAGGAGATTATTTTTATTTCATTTTATTTATTTGTCTTTCTGAGACTTGAAACTTTTCAAGGAGCTTAAACTAAATTCTCATGCTGAAGTTGGTAGGACGAGCCGCATTATGAGCCCTAAACACTGTGATAATGTAACAGCACATCCTGTCAGCCGGGCTTAAATTGCCTGGCTCCAATTACTCCGCTCTCTGATCCCAAAGGTTTTGTTCTCTCTTTGCTTTTGCTTTGTAATAACAACCTATATATATAGTACAGACCAAAAGTTTGGACACACCCTTCTCATTCAATGGGTTTTCTTTATTTTCATGACTATGAAAATTGTACATTAGATTGTAGAAAAACCTGACAGGGCACACCTGTGAAGTGAAAACCATTTCAGGTGACTACCTCTTGAAGCTCATCAAGAGCAAAAGGTAGCTACTTTGAAGAAACTAGAATATAAGGCGTATTTTCAGTTGTTTTACACTTTTTTGTTTATTACATATTTCCATACGTGTTAATTCATAGTTTTGATGCCTTCAGTGTGAATCTACAATGTCAATAGTCATGCAAATAAAGGAAACTCATTGAATGAGAAGGTGTGTCCAAACTTTTGGTCTGTACTGTATATATATATATATATAATTGCGTATCCTCCATCCATCCATCCATCCATCCATTTTCTAACACCTTTGTCCCTAATGGGGTTAGGAGGTGCTTGTCTATCTCCTGCTAACGTTCCGGGCGAGAAGCAGGGTCACCCTGGACAGGTCGCCAGTCTGTCGCAAAATGCGTTTCCTGTTTTCTAATATTTCTGTATTAGCATAAGAAAAAGGTTCAGTTTTTTGCCATGTTTTATTTTAGGTATCTCTTTTTCTATCTGTTTCTGTCTTGTTTGACTTCACATATGGAGTGCAAAGAAAATTAACTGTCAAACCCCATCCAGACGCAGTGGTACTCATTGTTGTTTTATTGCAATGATATAACTTTACAGTGAAAAATTGGCTGCGGTTTCCCACAGTGACCTCCATTACCAGTTTTTCTCACTCTGTGGGGTTTTAAGGTAAATTTCTCCAGCCTTGTTTGTCACCGCTCCAGTTGCTTCAAACCTTTTTATTTCTGTTTAGTCTTGTTTAGTCGAGCAGCTGCTTTCCCTGTGGTAATTTTCTGACCTGAAAAGAAAACATCTGGTTTTCTTTCCTGGCGTGTTCTTTTTTCTTTACCATTTTGAACAATTTTGAAGAGAAATTAGTTTTTTGTCATGATATGTTAATGCCTCAGGGATTATGGTTAAATATATTTTTTTCTGAGGCAGGGGTTATTAATTCAGTCAATGTACATAAACACATTAATCAACTGAAATATATATACATACCTCAAAAATGCTCTTGTTACATTCACTGTAAGGGAATTTTCATAGGGGCAACTAATCGTGGCGCCATTTTTTTTTTCAGATGAAAAAATATTAAAATTTGATAATTTTTTGTCAGTAAATAAACATAATTAAAATGTTGTATTTTTCTAAATTTACAATATAAGATTTTTCTTTTCTACAACTTTTTTTTTTTTTTTTAGGATTGCTAATCAGTTTGAAGGTTTAATAGTAAAGATTTAAGGGGGAAAAAGAGACATAAATAAATGTCCCAAAAACAAGAAAGAAGTGTAAAACATAAGTTTAAAGAAAATTGTTTGAAGTCCATTGTAACATACTGTGTGTTTGATACATTAATACATCATTATGGTAACTATTGCTGCATAGGAAGCAACATAAAGTACAAAAAAAATTGATAAAAACTAAAAATGTGATTTCTTAATTGGCCCTATATAATAAATCCATTGATTAAGTAACATGTTGTAACAACCTAAAAGTCAGTCTGGTATTGTGAAACTAAAGCAACAGGACCTGTAGTGTCTAGATTTTGCCATGTTTGCACCTGAAACATGTCAACATACCGTAGGTAAAAAACAAAAAAAACTGACTACAGTTTCACACTGTTACAGGATTTGAAAAATGAATCGAGTGGTGGATGGTACCGGTGTAGTGTTCGCGCCATGACTGTTTGTGTTTTTCATAACAGCAAACATTTTCAATCAGCAATACTTGGAAAAAAAGTCGAGGCATTCTGTCAGTCAGCTGTGCTCAGCAGCAAGTTGGGGAGGGGCAACTTCAGAATAGAATAGAATAGAATAGAACATACTGTATTGATCCGTCAGGGGAAATTGATGATTTGTTGACAAGCTGGTCCATCCAAAGTGTTAAATATTAGTAAATACAAATATAACAATAAGTGACATAATTTATTTAAATAAATTATATGTCACTTATTGTAGAGTAATTCAAATATGACTAAATATAAAATAAATAAAATAATGCCAAGCATGAAGATAATCTACAAATAAATCTGGAAAAACGTACATTAAAAGACTTTTATGCATAGTGATGTCAGCCGTTTCCCTGCCATCTCATTAAAGAAACTCTAAACTGTAAATGTCAGTCAAGTTTTAATTTGAACAACTTTTTTTCCACCTGATTGAAATGACAAATAGTTTCTAATACTTAGACAGTCTTCTCTATTGTCATTCGTTCCTGCTTTTCATTCTGAGCTGAATGAAAGACGTCCCGAGACGCAGCACTGCGTGTCTGAAGTACCTCATGGGGCTGAAGGGGTGAATGACAAAGACTCCGCTCTCCAGCTGGCGCTTGCACTCCTTCTCCACGGCCACCTCGCTGCCGTACACGTACAGGGACTGCCTGTTCAGCTGCGGGAGGAGCAGGGCTCTCCATCCACAGGTGGCCTTGGTAAATCCTGTGGTGGGACCTTTGAATTTCTCCATGGACACTCCTCAGTTCCCCGCAATCAGTCGAAAGCACGGGCCATCCCGCCAACCGACCACCCGCCCCACAGCAGCTCCTTCTTCTCGGGATAACTGCGTCTGACTCCGGCAGTCCCAGCCTCCCTCCTTTAGTCGCAAGGTGTTTTTCACACTCTGCCTCCCGGACTAGCTGAAGCCGAGTGGAGCTTGAGTGGATCCCCCGCCTCTCCTGCTCGGTCCCTCCCTTTCTCCTCTCCTCCCTCTCCTCACCCCGGCCCTGCACGCCTCCCATCTCATCAACTATTCAGTATCTGTGTCTCATCCTCAAATGAATCAAGCCATGTCACGAGGACATGTCCAGCTCGCATTAATACTAAGGACAATGGTGGGTGAGAATATCACACACACACACACACACCCCCACACACACACCCCCACTGTCATGGGGACCAGGCATCTGGCAGCATGTGCAGGGACGGGTTCGGTCTGGGCCACGGAGCATGTAATTAAACCCTGAGCCCGGTTACCTGATGCTGTACATACAGTACACTTGGATCTTTGAACCAACTCCTTGAGCATTGTTTGTATATAGCACAGTCAGAAAGAAACTCTAAAACAGGGATGGATGTGGCATCGAGTGAAACCAACGACTGGGAAAAAAAATATCTTGTTTCTATTCTCTTTCTATAAAATGCAAAGGGAGAAAATGAATCTGAGCCAGACAACTAGGATAAAATAAAAAATTACGTTACATAAGATGACAGTAGAATTAATCGTGAGTTCTTGACAGTGGGCATAATGAATGAACGCGTCGGGTTTTACCCTTTGTGCTACTTTGCTTCTTGCGTAACTCCAAAGAAGAGAAAACATTTTAAACCCACAAAAGACCCCCAGGAGGATACTTTGTAAAGTCTTTAGCTCACCGGTCAGTGTTGGACTTTCCTTAAACTGCTGCCAGTCGTGTTTCGACGTCTCAAGAATCAAGAGTTATCTCCACAACAAACCACCGCATGTCAGGGTAGTAAACCTTGCATCACCCAACAGAATCCTGAATGCAAGAGTGCCACAGGGTGTTGTGCTCGGCCCAGCAATGTTTAGCTGCACTTGTAACCATCCCTACTGATACAATGCCTGAAGTTCCTGATGTGGTGGCAAATCATTAGACAAAGTAATGGAGTCCACTACAAGCAGGAGGCACAGCATCTCATTCAACGGTGTTTAGACAAATCCCTACTCTTCGTCATTGAGGTAGAGATGGAGAAAACAGTCTGCCTCCAATTCGGAGGAACGTACATAACTGTGGACTTTGCTTGGTGATGTCAGTGGAGACTGTTCTTTCTAATAAAACCAAAAACAGGCTGTCCTATTTTTAGGTCAGTTACAAAAATGATACAGAAGTAAAACAGAGAGCATCCTCTGCCACAGATGTACAGTGTGGTACGCAGGCTGTGCAACAATAAAACACACCTGTTCCGACAGAGCTAAGACGATTGTAGGGCCTCCTCTTCCTCCAACTGGTGCTGTATAAGGCGAAAACAATCAGCGTAGACCGCAGTCACCCAGGTCACTCTACGTTTGTTATGTTTTCCTCAGGGAAAAGGTACAGGGCTTCAAAAACACAAGTTAACCACTTAAAACATTGACTCTGCTGTCCTTAAGGCTGTTCTTAAGGAACTTGGTGGTCTGCTTAGGGTCGCTGTTCGTTTGGCCCGAGCTTTAACGTCCTTGTTACGTCTTTATGTTGCTTCTATACCTCTACATAAATCTTTGACCATGATTTCCTCTATTTGGTGAAGTGCACCTACGCCTATCACAATATTCAATAAATCAATTACCGGTAATCACATAATAAATTAAAACAAACTCAATTATTTCCATTGGTATGATTTATTCTTTATCTCTTTCTACCAAAAACTGGATGAGTAAAGTCTTCAGTTTGGTGCTTTGGTCTCAACTAGCCCGTTTTTGAAGAACATGTTATTTACAAAGACTTCAAAATTAATTTGATTTGTTGTTTTATTTGTTTTGTATATTTAAAATGTCTCCCAGTTCCAGTGCTAAATGTTCACTAGAATTTAAAGTGTACAGGTCTTGTAGAATGTGCTCTTGCATTATTATTTTGCCAAAATTTGTTATGCTGACAGGCCTGAGTTTACCATCCTCTCCAAAGATCAACACAACATGTTTCCGCCACCAACTACTTCGATATTTCCCTAAATTCCATGAACATTCCTATTTTTCCTCCTAAAGTCACCGTAGTCATTTTGGCCAAACAATGTTTTTGGTTTGATTAAACCACAGCAGTCTTCAAAACTTACCAGCTTCCGCCAGTAGCTTTTGAGTCGTGGTAATATTAACAAAACTGTAACTTTGAAAAAGGTATTCACAAATTCTTACAAAAAAAAAAAAAAAAAAAATCTATCCTATCCATTCTAACTGACCTAAAGCAGGGAAACATCTGATTTAAGCTCTGGGAAAACAGAGCTTATGTGCTTTCATATCTACATTTAACCGTCTGTTGTTTTGTAACAACACGGATAACAAAATCATTGTATGCATTACAGTGTGTAAATTTATTAAATCCTTTCAGTTTTCCCCAGTAATGTCTGAATTTTATAGATTGTAATCCAGGTTGAAAAGCTCTAAGAAAACACATTATATATATATATATTCATAAAAAAAACTTAATCTCTGAGATGAACCGCCTACATGTTCAGGTACACTTTGTCTCTGTCTCAATGTTTGTCCCAAATACATGTTAGCCTCTTGTGACCTAAAACCGAATAAAATGCTGTGTAGGCAGAGTCTGCAAAGCTTGTTAAACATTGGACTATATCCTCTCCATCCGCTATAATCTTGTTTTGGCTAGCAGATTTAAGTGAGGAACAGTGGGATTAAAAAATAAGCTAAAGAACGTTACAAAGCATTTGAAAATAATTTGCTCTTTATAGCCGTCTTTTCTGGACGTACTGGACGCAAGAAGCCAGAAACATTCGGTATAATTCAGATACACTGTGGGTTAAATCACATCTCCCAGACAGATCAAGAGTAGTTTTGGATATTTCGCCTACAAATCTGTCTTTTTTTTTTTTTTTCTCCCATCTGTACATGAGGCTTTGATGCTGGATTTAAATGGGACTCACCAGATCACCACAACGAAAAGAAAATCCCTGGTGCCAGGTTTGTGGTCGGGGCAAAGTCGTCTCTGAACATCAATCGGAAGTTTCAGAAGATGGTCATATAGACTGTTTTATCTTTAGCTTCCGTATTTGAAAAGAAAATCTGCTACCCATCCCATGTGCACATGTGTACAGTGTTTTCCAAAAGCATTCCTTTTGCATGCCGTTCACAAACTCCAGCGAATGGCGTTTGCATTTTATGTGAGGGAATTCAAAGGAGTAAATATTTCTTAAGTAGACGGAAAATTACACACGGATGTCAAAACACAAAACTGACACTGCACATCAGCATCCCTAAAGTGAAGCATGGGGGTGGTAGTGTCATACTGTGGGAATGCTTTTCTTGCTGGTAAGAGATAATGAGAAGCTGGTGCAGAAGCAGACTGTTTTTGTTTTAAAAGTTTTTTAGGACGAGACCTAACATGTAAATGTCAATTTTCTATCTTCTTAAATTGAAAGCGTTAGCTACAACACAAAGTCTTCTCTCTTTATTGCTTCATCTATGGTTAGACAGTCACATTCAGACGTTTGCATGCAATAATCACTGGTGTAAATGATTATTTTTTTTCAGGGTGGAAGGACAATACGACAAACAATTTCTGTGATTTTTAATAAGATAGTTAGTAGAGAAACAAATAGTCAAGTTTTTTTTTTTCAATCATTCAATAAACTTGCAAGGGTTTTTTTTTTTTAATAAAATGTAATTTTTTTTGTTGCTCAGATTAGATTAAAAACATTTTCTTGGCAAACAAAATCAAAAATGTTTAGCCCAAAAAGCTAGAAAACTGTAAATCTTTCTTATGTCGAGGCAAATGTCTGACACCCATTTTGAGCCTGCAATAATTTGTTCTCTTCTATTTTGCTTTATTGCAATATATATTTCATTTATTTATGAGCAGGTAAAAAAATAAAATCAAATTTACATTACAATTATTATTTTATTTTTTTTGCCTTTTTATTGGGGAAAAAAAAACCCACAATTATTGCTCATTACGTTTAAAGTCCATACTTAAATACAGCTAAAAATCAGCTGTAAGATTAGAACATGGCTACAAATTCAACTTGATTGAGCTTCAACTGAGCATTGGTCTGCAGAGCAGACAGAAAGAAAATTAAACTGAGCCTAGGTGGCGCTGTTGAGCCACTTGGCCGTGCCATTTTTAAATTCCATTGCAAGTTTTGGTAAGTTTTTGAGTATTTCAAGGTAATTCCTTCACAGAAATGTTTACATTTGAAAACCAATAGATTGTTGCAGAGCTTTCGCTGCTGTGGTCTGATTATTCTGTGCAAATATCCAAGAAAGGGGAAAAAATAAAGAAGAAAGATATCAAGAAAGTCAGACTTAAAAAAAGAAATAACATGGCTCCTTCCAGATTTAGCCAATGCATTCTGCTGTAGAATACGGTATTTGTGTGCTTCTTCCCAAACAGTGACCTCAGACAAACAACGCTTACGCTTCCGTCTTTCCTGAAGATGCTGGAAGCTTCCTGCAGATGGTAAGAGAAGGTGGCAGATGGTCGGGACTTGTAATGTGGCTTTGAACCCTTGCTTCTTCCTGAAGGCAAAGTTCAGTTAAGAAGACAAAAAAAACAAAAAAAAACACATGTCAAATAAAACTGAGCAAGAATCCAGGGGTACTTAACAAGCTCTCAGATTTACGTCGGTTTTCACAAGAGCAGAGTGTGCAGAGCGGCATGTTTTAACAAAAGGTGCATATCTATCACACAGGAATGAGCAAATGAGCAAAATGCTTACTTGCCGGTTTATCTAGCACACAGCTGGCCCCTCGGACTGGAGTAAGTGACTCGGTTCTTCTGCTTACGCACTGCTCTGCTGATGCGCCATACGCAGGGCGGGCCTATGAAAGAACTCACAAAAACACAACTGTAGGACAGCAAGTAGTTTCATTTCTCAGAAGTCCCCAAACACCGTTGTAATACTCTACCTTGCACCTCAGCAGCAGCAGCAATATGTGTCTTACGTAACAGCCGAGAAGCGATGAAACCATCTACTAAAGGGCATTTCTGTGGCCAAGAAAATCAAGTTGAATGAGACGTTTCACCTTGCATTTTACTAAAAGTGCAAAGATAATAAAATATGAAACAAGAAAATGATTTACAGTCAAGAGGGATTTTGTAAATTATAGCTCACTCCTGCAGTGAATCAGCAAATGTACATTTTGCATCGTATTCGCATGTCAACAGCTACATCTAATTAGAGTTAATAAAACAGTGTCCAGAGGGGACGCAGCTGGAATTGTTATTATATTCTTAAGGAAATATTTTCACTGTTTGTATGTCATCTTCTAATCTCCACATGTAGGAAAGAGTAATGAAAATAATATGAAGATGTTGGATTTAAATTTCAACATTAGTCAGTATATCAATTTATTTTTGTCTTTACATACTGACCTAGTTTTAATAAATTAAAAATAAAATCTATTCTTGTGCTCACTTAACAGCCACAACATTGGTAATAAAACAATTATAACCATTGTGGTGTAATAATCACAATATAGTGTGAAGGGAAGGCTCATCTAACTATAAACCCCCCCACACATAATTTACATAATAAAGTTGGCATAAATATCCAGAACATTAACAAAACAGGCTGACTCAGCAAATTAAAAGAGAAGTATCGACAGTTTATAGAAGGTAATATTAAATCCAGCACGACAAAATATTAAAATGTTGGATTTATTAGTAAAAGTGTTTGGTTTTTTTTGTTGGTTTTTTTTTAAAGCTGTATCATATTTATCTCGTGCGTGCAGCAAGATGGCCAAAATCTTTCCCATGCCGTTGCGTACCGTCCGGTGGGAAAAAGAGATACAGGACTCACTCCTTTGCAGTGAAATGGCACGCCTACAGCTACCCGGGACGCCTTTTGCTTCACCGGGTGAGCAATGGTGCGCATCCATTTCCACCGAAAGCAATGTCGCTTATAAATAATAAAAGTAATGCAGTAATGAATTTTGGTTTTGGTGGGTGGCTTAACTTTATCTGTAGGGACTCTAAATAAGTTACCCTGTCATGCTAATATAAAGTATTAGATTTTTGTGTAGGCTTTAACGGCGTTTGAACTAATTAACTACATTTCCCAGAATCCCCAGTTGACGCTTGTAGTCATGTGAGAAAGCAAAGTTAAACACGTGACCTTTCTTCCCGCATGGTTGTTGCTGTTTGAAGGTGAAGTCTCCGCTAGCGCGAGTCCTGGGCTCTGTTATAAGTAAGTTTGCGTTACTTAACGCAGTTTAGTCTTGTTTCTACTCAGCGACCGTTTTAGATATCGCAGTTCAAGTGGTTTTAATTAAACTGTGGCGTTTGCGCGGCACGGCGCGCGCCACTGCTAATGTTTATCCGCGTTGGATGTTAGCTAATGTCAGCTAACTTTATGTAATGGTTTTGTAACGCACCTGAAACGGCGGTAAATTACAACACATGGAAGCAAAGAAAGGCCAACAATTTAATCAAACGTGACAAAGAACTATTCTAATTCTGCCTATTTATTTTTGCGTTATTTGTTAAACTTCTGAAGTGCATATGTTGCTTTTTGGCTCCTCTAAAGCTTCCTAGATTTTATCAGCACATCTGTCACTGTGAGGAAAACACAAGAAAGCAACGACATTTAAAATATTCTTACATTGTGCTTGGGATGATTGGTAATCTGGATAGTTCTGTGTTTTCTATTTTCATTTTAGTAGGCATACTGAAAGAGCCTTAAAAGAACCTTCAAATTAATTCGGACAGTTTCCGGAAGCTGCATTTCTGGGTTTATCTATGCCCTTCAATTTCCATTTCAGCTTTTGATCATTTTGATCACAAAAACAGCTTGTGAAAGTTTTTTGTTTGTTTGTTTTTAATGCAAATTCCATGGGGGTGTTTATCAGTTAATTGACGTGTAGTAATTTTATTCAGGCAAAAGTTCCTGATATTGCTGTAAAATATATTCTGCCTTAAGAATGCTTTCTGCTTCCATAATGTTTCACATGTAGAGATGCTAAATAAATAATCAGTTATTTCACCTTTTTATGTAAAAAAAAAAAAAAAAAAGCAGAAAACATTTTTAATAAAAAAAAATTAAACTGAAAAAAATTTTCATAAAAATATTTAATTTTTATGAAAAAATGTTTCATGAAAATTCAGACCTTACAGGGGCTGCAGTTTGCTAAACAAATGTATTTAAAAGTGTCAATATAACTGGCTAATGTAGACAGGAAGTGATTGTAAAGCGGCCATATTGTTTTAGTTTATTCCACTTTCGTCTTGCCTTTCTCTTTCTTAATTGTTGACAATTTTTTATGACTTTGCTTTTTTTAACAATGTGAAACATTTTGTTAAACTGCCTGGTTGTTGATGGGTTATGTAGATAAATCTGACTAAGAAGAATTTCAGGTTTTACTTTGTCATTCAAAAATCTAAATGGACCATTTTACCATCTTGGACCCCGTTAGGTCAGGGTTTTTACACTAATCCATAATATATAACCTTGTGTGGTGTGAATGTCAAATCATAATCCCATTTTTAAATTTAGACTTTTAAAGGCTTTGCTTTATTGAGATGTTTTATTTTATTTTTTTGGTTGCTTACTTTTGTTTCATGAATTATAGACGTTATAAACCCCATCTAGGTAAATGTTTGGTTGTCAATGTGGCACATTTAACGTGTAAAAAAAAAATGTAGATAACTGGGTCTGGATATGTTTTTGAAATGGTTGGAACCCTGATTAAGGAACCCCATGTCCTCACTTCTGTATTTTAGTTCCAAAATGTCCCTTTCGGCTGCCAGCGTGGAGACTCCTGCTGTGACTGATGGCACGGAGGAGAAGAAGAAGCCTCTGAAGCCATGCTGTGCTTGTCCTGAGACCAAAAAAGTCAGAGATGCTTGGTAAGCACCAGGCCAGAATTACTGAAAATGTTTCCCTTTCTGTTCGTGGGAAAACCTTTATGTCACGTTTGTCTCTGCTAGCATCATCGAAAAGGGAGAGGAGAACTGCAGAGACCTGATCGAGGCGCATAAAGATTGCATGAGGTCGCTTGGATTCAAGGTCTAACTCCATTTTGTGCTTGTGTGTGGTAAGTATTTGGTTCCTGTAACAGCATTTGTAACTTCTGGTTCTGTGGTCCCATCATGTGGTCACACACTTTCATACATTGCTTGTTTTCTGTATTATGTTTTCATGCTGAAAATAAAACTTTTAAGTTTAATATTGGAGAAATTTGGAGAAAGGGCCTGAAAGTAGTAAATCAAATTGGGAATGTTTGTTTCTCACCAACTCTGACCTTAAAATCCAATATGGCTGCCTCAGTTTGGGTTTAATATCATTCTCACAACCAAGTTGAAGCTTGAGAGGAAAATGGAGCACAGCATGAAAACTCATGTTGTCTCAGTAAAAACAGTGACTTTGTAGAAAAATTAAGACATTTTCCAGGGTCAAAGGTTGACAGTGAGTCAGATGGAGCCCTTGTTTTAGCTAATTCTCTTTATTGAAACTCAAATTGCTGATGAACACGGTCAGCACCACTGAAAACCCTGCAGTAAGTATTCTGGGTCAAATGGTGGCGCTATGGCACTGCCACCGATCGTTGCATAAACCACTTGAAGGCGCCACAGTTTTTTGGAAGTGTGGGGTATGTTGTATAGACAAATGGAGCTACATCGTCATTGTAAAGACGCACCTCACATCAACAAGAAAACTAGCGTCTTATTTAACCACTCTGGACCTTGGTTTCAAAAATGGATCATTTGGGTGAACACGAAGGTTTGTGGTCTCCCAAAATGCCGGATCTGTGTGGACACACGGCCTTAACAACTATAACTCGTTGTGGACGGGACATTGGTTTGTTGCTGTTTGTCGCTATGCTGTCACACATTTTCAGGGTTTTCACAAAACCCTGAAAATGTGTGACAAAATACAATCTTTTTATTCCTCCTCTTTCAGTAGATTTAAAGAGGTCTAGCATGTCTCAGCTTTAATAGCTATATTAGCTTAGCAACATACGTTTTTCTGCTGAGAAAATGGCAGAAACTTCTTTTGAGAGATTTTAGATGGTTAATATCCTGAGAGCATTTTCAGCTTGAGTTGTTGCAAACAGCTAGAAGCTGGTAAAACAGGATCCATCTTGCTCTCTGTCACTTGAATTTTACTTTTCTGCAGACTAACGATGACATGACATCTTTCTTCTACCAGTAAAGGAACGTGTCTTCACCCCCACACCTCCCTTGTTGACATTATCATTTTTTTATGAACCTCAGTTGCCTGTTGTATCTTGCTGCTGTCAGATGCGTTCTGACAGACTAAATCCCAGCTGAGCTGAGCCGGTGTGGTGTGTGAATTGTCATCTGCCCTTTCTGTGAACCGTGAAAATGCCCACGTTTGATCTGGTCCAGATACGGTCACTTTAGGTTGCATTAGTCACCACAGATTTCATGCACAAACGGCAGAATCAGTTCAAACAAAGTGTGTAAGAACGGATGAAATGCAGCCTGAGGAGGGATCCTGCTTGTTCATATGGAAACAAGCCTGAAGCTGTTTGACTCAGCAGTTTTAGTTGTGAGGTTGGTGAGAATGAGAAAACAAAACATTATCTCATTCTCCAACACTATTGGCTCTTATATTCCATGTTGGGGTATGCTGAAAGTCTTCCTGAATATGTAGGAAAATCTGGACCTTACATGTTTACTTTAGGGGTGAAACGATTAATCGTGTTTAATTATTGAAATAAATAATTTAGTAATCAATTAATTAACTGGAGTATACAGACTCAAAAAAAGAAAAAAAAAGGTCACTTGGTGCAAAAGAAAAATCTTAATCAAAGCAACTGTTTAAGTTTAAGTAACAACTGTTAAAAAATATATACATTTTGCATTTAAGATAAAAACACCTTTGTATATGAAAACTCTTCACGTGGCTTAGTTTTTGCTTCACCCAGTTTAGATTTACATAAAGATTGATTATTTTCCTATTTATAAAAGGGTTTGTATTATTTGTATATTTCAATGCATTTCTAATATCGTGTAAAAAAGGCACAAGTGGTTAAATTAGAAACATGTAAAAAGTGTCATTTGCTGATTAATCGTCAGAATAATCATTAGTTGCAGTTCACTTTATTCTCAAAGTTACTTTGCACTTTGTCAAATCAATTCATAACAATGAACTGATATAAATTAAAAAGCTGACTGGTTTTGTCTTTTCTCTCCTGCAGTGTGATGGTGTGAGTGGAAGATGACCCTGGATATTCATTTCTTCTTTTTTCACCCCTTTATTTATACCTCCTCTGGAAGGGAAATGTGATACAGAAGCACTCGAACTGATGGATTTATGAGTGGAATATTTTTTTATCTCTGTAAAATCTGCTGATGAATATCTTGAAGGCTGTGTGATTATGAATAAAAGCCCTATGCAACAAGATTCCGGTTAGTCTCTTTTGTCAGTCATATATTTATCTCAATAGGTGTCCCTCTCATGCCTGTTGAAAAGGGAGGCTGGCCCACAGTTGCTGCCTCTGGTATGCACTTATGCTTAAAAATAACTCTTGACCCTGCAAAGTCAATACTTGGCATATCTTCATTCTTTACAGTGTGTCACTGAAGTGTGTCTGATTGTGAACATGCATCCTCACACTTCTAGAAAACAGCTACTAGCGATACACAGGTTTGTCTTTTACACACCAGTTAACCTTTCATTTTTAAAGAAATCACTTTATTAACAAAATATTGGAATTGATCGGAGCTATTATAGCACAGTTTTAACCTTGCATAAAGCAGGTATTAAATCGACAAAAATTCAAATTTTGAGTTTAAACTGCTTATGCAAAACTGGAGCTTAGAACAGAACGCAGAATTAAATGTTTTCCACTGGAAGCTCCTCTGTTATTTAGCTCTTCTGGGAACGATGAGGTTCGACTCTCAGTTGAAACCCAACAGCTCCTTCTGCAGAGCCACATTCTTAAAGGGACAGTTCATATTTTGTCACGCCTGGCTTCTGTTAAGGATTTATGAGATGGAGTCATTTTGAGGAAACTTGTGATTTGAAAAGTTCAATGTGACAACTGAAAATTATAGTACAGCAAATTATCTGCAATAAAACAGGAGCGATTTTGAGATTTGTCAGTAAAAATAGGTTGCATCTTCCTAATGTAACGCATAGATTGAGGCATTCATCTATTTTGAATAAAATTATGTTATGACACTGCATGATTTAATATCAGCTTAGTTCAATGGTGTATTGAGGAGTTGTAGATAAAAAAAAAGTTCACATTTCTGCCAAAAAACTCAAACATTATTAGATTAAGTGCAGAGATTTTCTAGAAAAAGCTGGAAAATGTCTAAGCTCCAAAAGTTGCATGAAAAAAAACTCGAGGGTTTTTTTTTTAGATCGATCTCATAAATTTTCTTGAAATATTTTTTTGGACTTATGAAAATTCAGTTTCAAAAGTAAAACATTTCAACTTTTTTAAACTCTGAAATTTCCAAGTTTTTTCTAGAAAATTTCCAAGTTTTTTTCTTGCTAATTTTTTCTGCAGCTCAGAAATGTCCTTGTTTTTCTAGAAAATTTCTGAGTTTCTTGGCAGAAATTCACTCCAATGCGCCGTCGCAGCTGAGACATTGTGATGGAGTTGTGAGCGGAGACTTTCCCCATCAGAGCGGTGGCGTTAGCCGCTGTTTACACCTGAAACCTGACCTCCCCTGCGGTTCTGTTTATTTCTGTGCCTCTAAATACTCATTGCTCCCCCCATGAAGACACAGACCTGGAACTGGACTGGACTAATCGAGTTTGGAGAAAACTCTGAACTTTAGGTGTGTGACTTTTTTTCTTTCTTTCTGCCAGTTTCTTGTCATGTAGCCCATCTCTCACCCCATGCTTCCTGTCCCCGTCTCTCTCTCTCTGTTATGTCAAGTAGCGGGCCTGCTTTCTGTCCCTTCACTCTCCTCCTTGGGTTTCAATTCCAAACATGGTTATCCTTTTAGGGCTCTATCTGGTTCCCCTCCCTTATCCCTTCTTCCCCATCTGTTGGCTCCTCAGTGCGGGCCGGTGGCGCTGAGTAACAGGCGGGGAAGCGAAGACGAGGGCAGAGGACAGAGGAAGGGGACTCACGATGAGAGAAGGAGGAGGAGAAGGACTGACCCATTCCAGCTGTGTTTCTGGAGCAAACAGAGCCGTGAGAACTTCTTCACATTGAAGAATTTTTCCACTGCACGACAAGGGAACAAACTTTTTTACTCAGAATCAGCTGTTTATTTTGTACCCAAACACTGCAGCTTGTAGCTCTCCAGACTCTGAGTGTCTAGGAAGTTATTTCAGACACCGTTCCGTTATTTGTTTTGAGCTTCCAACCAAACTGCAAACATGAGCGCGGACAACTCAACCCTGTGGGACAGCTTGTTTTCTCCGCCGGTGTGCGGCGGCTGGAGCAACAACACCGAGGGGGCCATCTATCACCTGGGGAACACCATCCTCTTTCTGGGCTACATGGGAGGCAGTGGGGCCTTCGGCGCCCTCTTCATCTTCGGCTTCCTGTCGCCCGCCTTCCTGTGCCTCGCCCTGTGGGGCTGGCTGACCGTGTGCGGCCCGGACGTCGTCTCCTGGAGCCTGCTGCTGCTGGCGGCTGCCCTGCTGCAGATCTGCCACCTCCTCTACCGGCTCCACCAGGAGGGCCTCCGCGGCGAGGAGCTGACCTCCCTCTACCAGGCCGTCTACCTGCCGCTGGGCGTGCCTGTCCAGGTGTTCAAGGACATCGCCAAGGCGTTCAAAAACAAGGCGGTGGAGCTGAAGGCCGGAGAGACGTATGCCCTGGAGGGCAAGACGTACATCGACCAGCTCTCCTTTCTGCTGTCTGGGAGGTGGGGAGTGTGTTTTGAGGTCGCAAGCGACACCAAATTCATCTAGATGTTCCAAACGACACGGCTAGCGTAGCTGCGTTTCCATTACAAATGTGATCGATATTCAGCTAATGTCAAAAAAAGCAAAATTTTGCGGACGCGACTTTTCCAAACATGGATAAGCTTTTTCACACCGTTAAAAAACATGCCACACCATCATCCTCCAGCTACTTCCTGTCGTCAACATCCACAACAGCAACACCAGCGGATGTTGCCCTAGTTGGTGATCATGTGATGAAAAAAAAAGGATTTCCATTGCATTTTTGCGAAATAAACCAAATTCGATACGGCCAAAAAAACCAGCAACAAAAAACCTGATCCTAGCACCAAAACATGAGTGTTTTCAAATTTACCATGTTCCCATTAAGGTGATTTATTTTAAAAATGTCAAATTGCGTAATTATTACGGTAAATGGAATCGCAGTTTGTGTTACAGTTACACTGCTGAAAATGAAGGGCCAACTCATTGGCTGCACTAAATAGTGCAGCATATTTAGTTTTTGCATAAACTGCAAACCAAAGAAAACAGCAGGTTGCTCCATCAAGCACTGGCCAGCTTCTTGTGCTTCACAATAACAGTAACACAATACATTTGTCCTGTAAACCCCAATTATCAAACAGTGGTAAACAGCTCTTCTTATAACCAGTTCCTTTAATGTCTCCATCTATATTTCTACATACTTCACTTTCATTACGGACTAAATCACCAAAATGCATTTTACTGCATGAAGAAACATAATGAGTTCTGATTAGTTTTATAGAGATTTTAACAACTGTTCTTATCCTGTACTTAAAAAAAAATACCTTTTTATTAATTGTATTTTTAATGATATCGATTTTAAATAAATGTCTAACACTTTATGGTTATATTCCATCTTAATGAAATTAACACAAAGTATTTTATACTTGCTCTGATAACCAGAAAAAATATATACTGTAGCCCTAAACCAAAAATAGCTGTATGGCGAATACAGGCTTTAATCGCAGCCGGATAACTGAACTAGCACAGGTACACACCAAGCTCAGTTTGGTCTTACATTTAGCTCAGCAGTTTAGACATGACATTTACTCTAAAATAGCCGCCATTTTCACCATACTGCAAGCAAAACACGTTCACAAATGCTAAAACGTGTGATTTCACTCGTTAGCTTTACCTCTGTTGTGTGGCAAGGTACTTATGAGACTTTACTACTATTACCTATCATTTGTATATAATTTACCGCCTAGCTTACCTACGAAATAGCAGGTTATAGGAGCCACTAAGGGGCGTCCTCTCTACACTTCTACATGAAGCGCTGGCGAACTTCTTCTGGCGGCCAGAGCTTAAGCAACTGGTGCATACGACGCCGAGCGCCCTCTGCTGGCAAAACTCATATTACACTTGTAAATATCGTGGTTTGACAAAAGAAAATGACTTTGGACATAAAGACAAAATGGCGGTTCGGGAGAGGCTACTACTATTTCCATGGATCTATTTTATAGTGTCCCTTCCATTATATCTGACTTTCAAAGTGCTGAATTTGTTTTAGGCTCTTAGTTTTTTTCCCGAACAGAGATTTTTGTTTTCGTTCATGTGGTGTACTGACACTTTTGAGAAAAATTTCACACAAGAAAATGAATGACTGATTTAAAGTCACTTTGATAAATTTAATGAAAAAAAGGAGCTATTTTTGGCTATGGAAACCACAAACATACTTTGTGTTTTTTTATTCAGTCCATATTGACAACTTTCCCAGTCATATAAAGGAAAAGGGTTTTGAAATGGATTGTGTGCTTTAAAAGTCGAGGTTATTCATTTTTGCTGAAGGCCCTCCTCAACTATCAAAATTATGATTTTGTATTTCTCTTGAAAATTTTAAATAAATATATATTTTTTAAGTTTATCCCTTTTTTAAAGATAATCTTTTTCTCCATGTATGAAGTCAAATTGCCAGAGAGGGTACTCTCTGTTTTTTCCCTCCTACATGTTTAAACAACAAAGTCTAATATTAGGCTACTATCAGCAGCTTTGCTAAAATTAGACGTCAAAGTTCTGACTCTTGCAGACTCTTGGCAGCTTTTGACCCTCACAGGAAATGTGTTCTCTTCATCCAAACATCCTCAAAGCGGAGCTGCGTTGGATCTGTGGAAGCTACAGAAGAGAAATGTAAACAGATTATTTCTGTCCATGACTCATCGGTGTGGGTCCCAGTGCAATCTGATGGCGTTTCAGTGATATCTTTTCTATGTGCAACAGGAGAGTGGAGGCAGACAGCTCTCCTTACCTTGAATTAAATCTTGGCCATGAAACTGAGAGCGCCGAGAGTCTGAGACAACTTTGGAACAACAAACAAATATCTGAAGAGTTCCTTCCACTGAAGTGGTGAAATGGTACACAAGTTGCTTTTCAATGTGACAGTGTTGCTGCTGGTAATATTCTTTATTATTAATCAGTCTCATAGTTGATTTAACTGCAATATCAAACAAGGAATGCAGGCATTGACATGTGTTTATTTTTTTTTCAAAACAATTAATAATCATCAGCAGATAACTTGTGACTCTTTGAAAAAAACAAATTTGTCCACAATACACCAAGTGCAGGCCAAGGGGAACAACATCTTACATTATTTTAAATAAATCTCTTGTCGTTTTAACCTGGAGTTAAAGAACATGTTTAGTGATTGGTATAATTTCATCAAAGTACATACATACAAAGTCAGTGGGGCTAATATCTATGATGTATATCAGAAGTGCTAGATCTAGAAGTCGGAATATTTATCATTTGCCATAAATACTTTGCTCCTCATTCTTTGAACAACCTACAATTCCCATATTAGCATCAACCTAGTTGTGGTCTGCATTTATAGGACCATACTAAAAGAGTAAAATACCTCTCCTTAAAACGTTTGAACGATTGTTTGATATGATGAACGAAGCAAGTCTCTCTCAGATTTGCCAATCTATTCTTCTATTTACTCATCCTTTATTAAACCATCTTGGGACCTCCTCTTTGCTTCCCAGAGGAAAGTACTTAGAGGAATGAGAGTTGATTGTTTGTGATGGATGTTGCCATTTTCTTAATTTGCTAAAAGTTTAAACTGAATCTCATCTGACTGTGCCTCTCTACTCAGTCCCCCAAATGTTGAACAACATTATACAGCATATTTCTTGGATTATGCAAAGGAACATGTTCTGGGGCTGCAGTCGTGGCGCAGGGGTTAAGCACAACCCACATATGGAGGCCTTAGTCCAGGAGTGGCCAACCCTGGTCCTCGAGAGCCAGTGTCCTGCAACTCTTAGATATCTCCCTGGTCCAACACACTTGAATCCAATAGCTGAATCACCTCCTAAGTGCAGTCAAGTTCTCCAGAGTTCTGCTAATGACCTTATTATTTGACTCAGGTGTGTGGAAGTAGAGACACATCTAAAAGTTGCAGGAGACCGGCTCTCGAGGCCTGGAGTTGTCCACCCCTGCTCTAGCTTATGGCGTTTTGTGCTTCAACAGTAAAACAGTATTATTTTGTTATTTTTTTGGCAGTTCTGGTCATTTTATGCATTAATTCATACTAACTTAAGGATGCCCCACAGAAGCAATGATTTAAAGTAATTTTCAGCTTTGTTTGTTTCATTAGTTTATTTTTTTTTTTAAATGATTCAGTTGAACCACAGTAAAAAGCAATGCCAAATTTTCACTAATTAATTTTCAGTAAATTGTATTTGTTACTTTTGTCAGGTTTAAGTTTATTCAGTGACCATTGAGGTATGTTTGGTCATTAACAGAGAGGCAGCAACAATGGATAAAACACATGGATATCTAATAAACAACACTATGTTGGTTCCAGTGCTGGGCCTGACTGCCTGCAGTGAGTCAGAGCCTTTTTGGAGTGCTGATATGTTTCTCCTCTTACTGGGAGGCACACAGAGAGGCTGTCTAAGCACTGGAGATAAAACCTTTCTAAAGCACAGGGAGAAAGTGGACGAACAGTGGAGGACTGCTCTCGAGAACCCATATTTGCAGCTTCAGACTCACAAAATCAATCCCCATTGATCACTCTTTCAAACACCTCTCTCTGTCACACACACATACACCTCACACTGCTTTTTTGTATTACTTGTTGCACTCCATCTCGAAGAAAAGAAAGGGAAAAAAAGTGTAGAACAATGAAAAACTTAATGTTCCACAAGAATGCCCGCACAAGATGAGCTGTGCAGCACTTCTGGGATCTCTGGGAAGGGGAGTATATAACTCCACTCCAAGTTCAATATTAGGAGAGCCAACATGATGCACATTCCCCAGCTGATTTGAGGCTGTACATGTCCAAACATGTACCAACACTCATGCACACACAGCTGTCCAAATGTCTTCTCTGCAGCAAATTCAGCTTCTCTCTGTATTTGAGGTCTTCTCTTTCCTTGCTAGATTTATTCCCCTCTGGCATTTTGTGTTATCAAGCTGTCCTGCTGGGCCAATTAAAACGCAGCTTCTCCTTTTAATTTTGATAATATCTTAGACCATTATGTGCTCACCGCCTGCCTGCTTGACCGCCAGGAACTCACCCCCCAACCCACAGATCCCAAATCACTCTAGAAAAAAAAAGTAAAGATAATGAGAAAGCTGGACGGCAGTTACTTAGAGCCATTAAGGAGAAGGTTATGAATATTAGAGCGGAGCGCCAAAGCCCCAACATGTGAGTCATTTTGCCCTGTCCTCAGGTGGGAACTCACACTATTACCTTAAATGTCCTATTAGCTGCTGCGCCTTTAAGAGCAGGTGCTAAACGAGGGATTATTTAGCTACAAAGCCAAATGGCACTGAAACCAGCAGTCTGCGGAGTGGGAATACGGCACAGGTGTCAACTTCTGGTTGTAAACAATTTCTTTAAAACAGCTAAATCCAAAATGCGGCGGATGATTTTACGCTTTATCATCTCTTTCTGTGCCAAATAAGTTTGTCTTACCACAGGTGGTTAGCTCAAATCCTGTCTGAAGATGGCTCTTCTGTATTTCTTACCTTTGGAAATAATTCTGTTCTCTTGGTGAGCAAAATGGTCTAATCATTCAGGATCTTTTTTTATTGTTCCCATAAAATTACAAACTCATTGTGAATGTCATACCTGCAGCGCTGCTGCTGGACCAGCTTTCAGCTGTGTTGCATCATCCCCCCTTTTAACAAACGGTTTCAAGCAGTAGACTAAAGAGACAAATCACTGTGGCTGTGAAAATGAAATGCTTTCCAATTCTTGTTCAATGGTGGATTTTAGCCACTCGACATTTTCTTTCTTTATAAATAAGACAAGATAATTTTATTAGTCTCCCATAAATCCATAAATATTCTGAATATAACAGGTCTGCAATGTGTGAAGGTCTGCTTTGGCACCTAACCCAGACTATAAACACTTCTGCGGTTAAAGATAGAAAGAAAAGAGCCCAGTTTGGGTTACTGTGGTAACCCCGTTCCGGGTCAGGTATAGACAGAACTAGATCTGGGTCATTTTAACACTAAATTGTTTGGTCATGGTTTTGACTCAGCAAACCGAGCCTTGTGTCTCAATCGAAACAAAAAGCTTCAAAGGGACAAAGCTCAAAATGAAGGCCTGGAAAACAACAAGGCATTGTTGTTTTTGAAAATTGTTCTAACCCAACAAACATTTGGCCTTTAGAAATAACCAAAGTGAGTTTTTGATACTGAATCTATGCTGTTGTAATAAGTAAAGAATGGATGTATGGATGGATGTTTGGGTGATGTTTGATTGATTTCTTCAAACCGGATGCATGGCCTAAGGAAGTGGTGTCTGGGACTAATAAGGCCAAAACTTTAATTAGCCAACTACAGCACACAATAGCCAAACAGGAAGTAGGTCTACACATGGAAGGATTCTAACTTGCTACTATCCATTTGAATTGAGGGAAATTAAGGAATTTGTCATGAAAAATGTAGGCAATCAGTACAACTGATGATGAAAGCTCAACCGCAGTTGAGACAACCCTGGTGTCAACTGCGGACACCAGGGTTGTAGTCAAGACCACCTAACCCAAGACCAAGACTTTTAGGGTCCGAGACCAAGTCAAGACCAAGACCAGCGCCCCGTGCTACATGACACAATAAAATGTGAAATATGATCAAAATTGCTAATCAAAATGATCTGAAAGATTCACATTCCCATAAAAACACCTAGATATTAAATACTTAGAGCTGAAATAAATTTAACCAATATT
>CAEFZY010065182.1:0-83241 GCA_903066815.1 Brachyrhaphis roseni | reverse complement strand
GAGTTACAGGAGAGACTTGTAAACATAGATGTTTAGAAATAAAATAGCTGTTTCATGCTGAAAATGTTCTCCTCACGGACAGCTGTCTGCTGCATTTGCACCTTGTACTCAGGCCTTTTTGTACTGTAAAGCATTTTATAATTAGTGATGTTTTTCTGATATGAGCCAAATGGGCAGCGGCCCAGGGCTGCGTCAGGAAGGCGATGGGAGGGGTGGCACAAGCACATGATAAAAACCTGTAACTTATAAGTAAGTTGTTGTATGAATAAGTTTTCTATTGCTTTAATCCGAATGCAGTTGGGCTTTACTGTCAAGTAAATTCCCCAGTTGATTGCAAAAATCCACCTGATGTTTCAGCTATTGTTCTTCATGCTCCCTCATCTGTTTCTGATTCTCCGAATGGTTTGAACAAGCACATCAAGTCGCTAAAAATTAATCCAGGCCTCTGATTAAAAACTCGATATGATTCAGACTTTAATTGCTTTCCACAGGTGTTGATACATTTTCCTCTTCCCCTTC
The DNA here is from genome assembly GCA_903066815.1 of Brachyrhaphis roseni. Lineage (NCBI taxonomy): Eukaryota > Metazoa > Chordata > Actinopteri > Cyprinodontiformes > Poeciliidae > Brachyrhaphis > Brachyrhaphis roseni. Next base: position 82,722 of record CAEFZY010065182.1, on the reverse strand, counting down.
ACCGTCGTTCCTGCTTGGAAAACGAGGTTAGCGTCATCCACCAGCAGCAAATCAAATTCTGAGAGCAGAAAGTGAATACTTTTATCTATTTTGACCTGAAAAATGTCAAATCGGAAGTCATTTTCAGCCCAGATAGTCTAATGGAAATGGAAATGATAAAAGAAAAATACTCATCAGTCTTTGAAAAGAAAAAAAAAAAAAGTCCAACTCTGCAGCGCACCAATTTTATCTGCCATCATATTTCTTTGTGATGGGGGAGCAGGGAATTAAGGATTGCATTAGAGTAAGCATATTAAAAGGATAAGAGCATCAGTACAAGCCCGACTGAATTATCCTGTGATGAGGAAAGAGAAGGGTAGAGGGAGCACAGGGGGTGTAAAAAGGTGAAAAAATTATATGTGTGTGTGCTTTTTATCATGAACAAAGGAAATTAGGAGAGAGACCTTGCTGTGGGCACTCCTGGTCTGCTTTGGCGAATAGAATGGAGAAATAAGGAGGCAGCCAGAGATGGAAAGGCAGTGTAATTAAACTCTGGAAAACTGGACAGACTAAATGAATGAAGGAGGAAAAGAAAAATTGAGTTAGAGGCAAGAAGGGGGGGAAGAAAAAGGGAGAGAGCAAGTGAGAGATCTGGGAGATTAAAACAAACAAGCCATCATCCATCCTGCCCTTCCGTCGTTGCTCGGCTCCACTTAAAGGTCGGCATGCTTTTCCTCCTCGGGTGTCGTCGGGAGGTAAAGGAACGGCGGCAACAGAGCGGGAGGGAGAGGGAGAAAAAAGACATGGCTGGAGATTTATCTGTCCAGGGGAGAAAGAGTGGGAGCGGCGACGGCGCTTCAAAATTCTCCATCACCGCCACAGCGACCGGTCACCTGGCAACCGGGTACACAATGGCTGCCGTAGCCTTGGCAACAGCTTGGTCTCCGTCGGATGCGGCGAGACGGGGCTGGAGAGGCAGGTGGACAGATGGAGTGATATGGAGAGAAGTGTGAGATGGAGCGACGGAGGGAGAGGAGGAGGGGGCAGGTGTAAACCGAGCGGATCACACCTCAACAGGTGCAGCCGATCGGCCCAAATGTGTGCAGGGACACGATGAGAAATGTAATGAGCGACCGAACAGGAGAATAGACCGCCACGCAGGGAGGACATGTTTTTATGTATGACATGTTTGTGTGAGAGGGTTTAAATGAAAGGCAAGAGTTAGCTTGCCTTTTTTGTGCACACCTCAACGTTTCCTTCTGTAGCTTCATTCCGGTTGGATATGATCTCTCAGCCAGTCCACATTTACATATGGAGCCCACATGGGCTATAAAATGGGCTCCATATGGGATTGTCCACAGGTTAGATAATGGCCCCATTTTGAAGGCCTTTATAGACTTAATGTAGGAAAACTGGGTGGAAGAGGGAAGCATGGATGTGTTGAGCAATTTGAACTGAATTTAATGCCCATTAGAGACCAGGTAAAACTTCCATAAGGTTCCTAACTGGTTTTGCTGATATGGGTTTATTTATGAAACCCAAGTGGGGCCCATAAAAGTAGCCCAGGGCTACTTAGCACTCATTAAGCCTGCTCAAAATCTTAAAAGGACCCACACTCAGATCATTTAGAGAGATTTAAAGTGTACTTGAAGTGGAGTTCTATGGAGTTCCTATCAGCTGTCAGTATCTTAAATGCAGCAGCAGGTGCTCAGTGGTTCCAGTTTACATAAACAGGTAAAAGTCCAGCCTGGAGAGTTTAATACGACTGGTTTCATGCATCTACCATAAAAATGGATATTAGCATGAGATTGGTTTATCACAGAATTGTCTATTAAAGTGGACTCCAGTCTATTTGTGGTTCAGTATTAGTAAAATCACCTATTCGTGGATTTTTCTGTTGAACTTAACTCCACATTATTCATGGACATTTCACCTTTTCGCTGATTTATTTATTTTTTGTAGCACATAGCTGAAATATTCAAAAGAAAATGGAGATCTGAAATACCGAGGTGCAATGTGACCTGAGAGGAAGATGGCGACTTCTTACATTTATATGAGTAAGTCTTTGTAAAATATGAACTTTTAGGAATTTGTTTTTATTGCACCATACTTTTTATTGTTTCTCGAGCATCCCTACTATTACTAGGCTACAATTTCTGGATACTCTCATCTATTCTGAGTAATGTCACTGAATAAAAAACAAACGTATTTTAACCAAAAAGGAAAAACGTCCACAGTCTGTACACAAGCTTTGTTGTTTTTATGCTATTTTCTATCTAAGCCTTCTGTGCCATAAGGAGATCAAAATGATATAGTAAACAGTAGATATTGTCACTGGAAGTACTTTATCCTGCTCTAACATATGCTATTTACTGTGAAGTCTTTTGTTTAAAAAAAAAGTAAAAAAATTTGAAGTACTAAGAGGTTTTCCTTTGTGCATATTATTGCATAACATGCTATATTTGGTGTTTGAACTATTGCAACAGGCAGTAACGAGTGTTTCAACTATGCATGCAGTTTAACGCTTGTTTAGTCAGATCTTCTAATTTTTCTTGTGTTTTATCTGTAAGTTTGTTTAACTGGATCTTTAAACTCAACAACGTGGTCATTCCTATGTCTTGTTTGCATTTGGGTCCAGTTCAAGCACAGTTTATGACAGTCAGCTACACGTTTATGAAACCAATTTTCTCTTTAGCTGCATCTCACAGGCACCTATTGCATTGTGAAGGCCACTGAAATGAAGAGAACTCATTTTTATGTTCAGCAAACCAATCTGGGATTTATTTGAGCTTTGTGACATGATATTTGTGGATGTAGCCATCAGAAGATTTGACTCTCTGGTCTCAAATGTTCTTAGAAAATCACCACCAGCTTAAATCATTGCTACAATGCAACGACAAGGGTTCACATCTTCTGATCAGAACTAATAAAGTCACCTTAAATTTCTTCATCAAACTGAGACGACTCTGGGTGCTGCCTTCTACCAGTAAGATACTGACCGCCGATAGCAGCCCTACAGAAGCCCACTTCACATATCGTCTTTAAATAACTCCACTGACTAATGTATTCACCAGATTTTATTTTTGTCCACCGGATCAAAGTTGATGTTGATTATTAATACTGCAAAACTCCCACCCGTGCATTGGCACAAATTGTGAGGCAGCAAACCTAAAATAGTCGAGCAGGGAAGCATGAGTAAACCAGCGCTTCTGCCCACAAATACTCATTACACAATACCTAAAATAGCGGTGGGGGTTTTCAGTAACATTTTACATTTATTAGTTGACATTTCAGACTTCCTGAGGCCTCGGAGGCTCAAACTTTCCAGAAATGAACTCGTATGTGCATACAAGTGCTTGTATCAGTGTGTATATTTCTATGTGTGTGTGTGTATGTGTACTGTAGCCAATAAGCCCATTAGCCCCAGGTTAAGTGATTTACAGCTTCGGCTTTAAGCCCCTCCTGCAATCTCATCCCCAACGCCCCTGTCTATCTGCTCCTGCTATCTGCCTACTTTATCTAGCAGATTACACACACACACACACACCCCCACACACACACACACACGCACGCACACCTGTCAGTCTGCAGACACTCTGCTTGATTCGAGCTCGTGGCGTACAAAAAGCAAACGGGAAACGTCCTGATCACACATATCGAGGATGTGTACACACACCTTTGCGAGCGGCTCCTCATTAGATCGTGTTGTGCTCCTGGAGCCAAGCACAAAGGAGATGTTTCATCTGCTCTGTATGTTTGTTCTCATTGTGGATTCTCTTTGATACGAGCGTCCTCATCAATACATCTAATAGCTCCATGTACAGTCTGGCTCTTTCTTTCTCTCTCTCTGTTTCGGGGAGAAACTGAAAGAGATGTACAATAGGCAGAAGAAGAGCGTGCACATGTGCGCACGGTGAACCTAATAAACTTCACAGCTGCTCTCTCACACTGCCTCTTTTTACGAGCAGCGTCCAACCTCCAAGACAAAAGGAAACGGAGAAAGCAGCTCTGAAGATTGGATAAAAGCAGCCGAAGGAAGTACTAAATGATTGCTGCTCTCCTGCTCTTCAAACCTCTCTTACTCCTCCTCCTTTTGGGTTTTTTATTCCCTTTTTTTCCCCGAAAGAATAAAGGGAGAAACCAAGAGCGGCAGCCCCACAGACAGAGGCACGGGCATCGTCATAATGGGGTGGCCGAAGCGTTGCCACGACAACACAAGGGGAAGCGAGAAGAGGTAGAGTAGGTGGCAATAAAGGAAAAAAGGAAAACAAGATGGAGGTTGTTATTTACCTGTGGCTCTGCTGCCTCTTCGTCTCGTCGATGATAAATCGTGCCAGCCAGGCGGACTGTGGGGAAGTTAAAGCTACATTAAGCCACATCAGGGTTCATGAATCAATCAGAATTACAACCTAATTAAAATCAATCTGAGGAGTGAACACCTTTCTTTTCCAGGAAACTACTTTTTTTCTCTCACACCGAAAAAAGATTTCTGGAGATTCAGAATTTAGAGAGGGATTAAAAATCCCCCTGCCTTCCCACAGATCTCAGTCTTTTTTTTGTTTTTTTAATACTTTGATCTTTCATATCAAACAAATGCTGTTGTCAAAAAATGATTTATGTTTTGGGGGAAAAAAGGGATACAAGCCAACCTGGTACTACTTGGAGAAGGAGTTGTTCCCTTAACCTCCAAGCTGATCGTGCAACAGGTGGAAACCTCTGCAGCCGAGTGTTTATGATCGCTGCAGAGTTTTACATCACTGTGGAGGAACTTTGGCCCATTTTTCACTGTAATTGTTTTGTAATTCAGCCACACTGGAGGTTTTCTTAACAAAAACAGACTGTTTAAGGTCATGCCATGGCTTCTCAATCCGCTCTAAGTCTGCACTGTGACCAGGCCACTCGTAGACGTTCATTGTTTTTTGAGCCATTCAGAGGTGATTTGCTGGTGCGCCTTAAATCACTTTCCTGCTGCAGAAGTGCTGTTGAGCTCAAGGTCATAAACTGATGGCCTCGGCACATGATCAATGTATGATCCTTCAAAGCCGTTTGAAGCAACTGAGAGAAAAAAAAAACAGCTCTGTAATTAAATACGACATCACAGGTTATTGCATTCATCATGCTGCATGTATTCAAGAGTGTAGGATAAGCTTCCTGTTCTTTTAGCTCATATTAAATAACCTGTTGATATGAAACGTCTTACTGAAGCCTGGAGTTTAGGTGAGGCTTAAAGGGGCGGTATTATTTATTTTTCAGGCATACATTGCTGTTTTGTAGCACAATCAAGTAACTGTGTCACATTCAGTTGTTACAAAAAGGCTGTATATTTCAAACATGACTTTGATTTGAAATTGTCCTCTGTCTCTTTAAGAAGCTTTTGCTCTTTCCAACACTCCACCTTCAGCACGTCATCACAGCAATGTTTCTTCGTTAAGCTGCTTACAACAGCTCTTAAGAGCGCAGGACTGAGAAATGTTACCTGTGATGAGCTCAGTGCGTCAAACACCAGTGTTTGCTAAATGCTGCTGCCGCTAGTCTGGAGGGAAGCTCTGTGAGACAGAAGCTTGACTGGAGCTTCATTAAATCTTAATATAATGTGTAAATATGGTATGATTTAGTAAAAGAAACCATTTGGTAAGTGTGTTAAGTTACTTACATGAAACTAAGTCTGTCTGCACTCCTGAGCAGCTTTAGATGACTAACGGTCTGCCTCGGAGCTCATCACCATAAACAAAACGAAATATTCCCTTAAAAAAGAAAAAACCTGGATTCCGCCCCTGGGTGTTTTGGCTGAAGGTGAAAGCCAAGATTGCTTCACGTGTTGCAACCTGTTCCCTCTGCTGATTTATCTGACGACGATGTCAATCAGCAGGGTAACGTGAAGTCAGGAGAGCCTGAGTCATTGCACCATTCGGTTCGCGGCGGCTGACAGGCGAGGTAAAAGTGGAGCAGCATCCAACTCGACACAGAAGGAATTTCTTCGGCACTGAGTTAGGAGTGTTGTCATATTTTAATAAGATCTTGTCAGGGACGATCGGCTCACAGCTATCATGAAACAACCAGAGTAAATAGACCAAAGGTGGATTTGAATGATGCCAATTTACCCAGCTTATCAAAGAGCAGCTTCACAATGACAGACTGAGGCAGACGCACACGTTAGCTGCAGCTTCACTCCATAAATAGACGCTGCTAGAGTGTGCAGGAATAATGCTGAGAAAACTACCAGTTGCCGCATACGAGCAGTCTGAAGCAAACCGAAATGAAACACTGTTAGTCGGTTGGTAGGCATGATGAAATAACGAAAATAAGAGCATAGAGAGTAAAAGAAAATGTTAAGGAAATAACATTTTGCAGATCCTGCAAGTGCTTTGATACAGTAAACAATTAGCCTGGGAAAAATTGGAATAATGAATAATAAAGAGACGAAACCCATGAAGGACATTTATATTTTATTATGTGCACGTAACCCTCTTAAAAAAAATGTTCACAAAATTTTGGTCACTTTTTAACATGACATTTATCATGTAAAATTAAATTGAAAACAAAAAAAAAAAAACCTGCAGCAACCTGGTTGCAGAAGTGTGAACGCCCTTAAATTAATACAGTGTTACAGCACCTTTGGATTAAATTTCGGCATTCATTCTTCTTCAGGAGGAGTCTCTGAGCTTCCCACAAATTCACTTCATATTATTTCCTCTATGGAAATATTAGTAATATTGGAAAAGTGTGTTAAACGTCTCAGACTGTGAGGACATGTCTGCTCCGCAGCCCTCTTTAGGAGACTCCTCAGATGTTCGGTTAGATTTAGTTTTAGTCCAAATCTTTCATTTCCTCTGCTGTAATGCTGAGAAATAAACCCCTCTTTAGTCCTCAGCTTTCTAACAAAAAGTTGGACAATCTGGTTTCTGGACATAAACAACAGCTGAAAATTATGATGGTGAAATGATGACAGAAGTCTGTCGGTGAAGTGCATCACATCACAATCCCACCACTCATGGCTCTGACTTCATACCCAAACAGAAGTTGCACTCATTGCTCCACAAAATTGCTGTTATCTTTTTTTTATTAGCTTTCTTCATGTTGCTATTACAATATCTTGTGATGATACTGTCGGCTCTCCTTGTTGAACAACTCCAAAATTGATCCATAGATAAATCCACTACTTCGTCTGTTACCAGTTCACTGCTGTGTGACATCTGCATTCCTCTGTGCATGCGGCTTGCTTTGGGGTGTCAAAGAGGTCTCAGAAGTTAATTAGTAGAATGAATGATGGTAAAAAAACAAGAACTAGTATTGAGCATCAAGACTTGCTATGTGAAAGTAGCCTCCATGGAACGATTGTAAGTTGCACTAGAAAAATAAAATAATCCTATAAAGAATCACAAAAGCATGGATACTACCCTGTGTGGCTTAACCACACAAAGGTCAACTGTTGAAAGCTGAATCTTGGACCAAAGCAGGCCATGAGCAGTAAAATCATCTCAAACAGAGCAGAAGCCGTTGGAATGGCCTAGTCAATGTTTAGACTGCATTACAACTCAAAGGGTGCTGCTGGGAGCTGGGCAGAAATAAAACCTTTTAAAGAAAACTGGAAAGAGTAGTGAGTCAAAATTCCTCGCCAATGATGGAAGAAACTGATAGCAATTACATCTAGTTACTGCTGTTTGTGCTTTGAGAATTGGCCGTGCAAATAAAAAGCTAGGATAATGAAACACTCAAAGGTCCAGCCATCCCTGCACTGAAAGTCACAGACACCAATTTCAGCCTACGCTGTCCCGTTCCTTGTGGCTTATTCGCCAATAAGAAAGCGCTGACATATAAAGTAGAAATAAGCCTTAGCTCAAGCTTTGGGCTTTAAAAATCCTGTCCTCTGACACAGAAAACAGGTTGCATCAGCTCACAGCTGTCCGAGGAAGGATTTAGATCCTTGCCAGCTTATACCAAGGGTAACTCACAGAGAGCATGTGGTGGACAGGACGTGTGTGTGCTGCCTATTGTAAGTCTGTGCATGGATCAAATACCCTGGGCTGTGTTGACGGAGACAAACAGGAGATGAACACGGTGTCTGAATGTCAAGTCGAGCCTGTCAGAGGGTCAGAGCAGTCAATGATTGAGCTACTGGAGTCAATGAAGGGAGGAGGAGGAAGGAGACGGCATGGTGCAGATGCTGTGTTAGAGAGGGACGGTGGGTGTGCGGAAGAAAGGGAAAGAATGAATGCAGGGAGGTGTAAACATTCTGCATGCATGCATGTTTGCCCTGGATTGGAGGAATGAGCCGTACGGGGAGTCGGGGAGTGAGACAGAAGGGAGTGCAGGGGGAGGCAGATGGAGCTGGTTAAATCCTTGTCCTGAGTATTGTACCAATTGCAGCGGAGAGGCAGAGACAATAGCTGAGCGGTCTCCCGTCGCTTCCATAAACAAGATAAATTGATGATACTCCCCCGCCCACTAACATCGACGGTTTGCTTTTATTGCCTTTCAAGAAGTGGGAATGGAAACCTTCTGAAGGAGAACAAAGAGAAGCCCTGGGATAAACGTACCTCCTCCACTCTCCGAGGGTTTCTCCAAGGCATCATGGATGAGTGGCAGCATTTGATGGCATTGTCTCATGTGAATAGTTTGGATTAGGAAAAAGTTATTTTCTGACTCTCGGTGCAGTGTTCCTGAGTTCAAACTACAATAAATGTGATTCAATCAGTCAGGCTTAAGAAATTGTTTCTTTACAAAATGATTTGAACGTTTATGTACGTCTAACGTCACAGAACCTCTCTGAAGAAGTCTCAGGATATTTCTCTCCTTTGTTTGACAGAGTAATGTGGCAGATATGTCTTAAAAACAACGTGACTGTTCAGATATCAACCAGTAAACAGAAAGGCTAAATAATACCACAGCTTAGACAGTAATTCACCTATTTGTGGAGATATACCCATAGTAATAGGTTACAGTGTACCCCCGCCTGTTCCTGGATATTTTTTGTTGAACGTGACTTCAAATTATTCTAGGAAAATGTACCTGTTAGTGAATTTTTCAAAGAGAATTTTTAAAATATTCAAAATAAAAGCAGCTTGAGAAGCTGAAATACCTAGCAACAATGCTAGATGACACGCTATTGGATCGGCTGCAATGGCATTTGCAAAGCAACCAATCTGGGAGCAGCATTTATTTTCCTTGCCACTGATTGGCTTTTTCCCCAAACACAGAGATAAGCAAGCCTCTCACCTTATGTGGAGTGCTGCATGTTGGTAGGTTTGCAGTTGTGCGATGCTTTTTGCCTTTTTCAGATGATGGATTAAATTGTGTTCTGAAAGATGATCAAGCTTGTTTTATAACCTAACCCTACTTTTAACATCTCCACAGCGTTCTTCATGATGCCGTTTGTTCAGTAATGTTCTTTAACAAACCTCCAAACAAATTGGCTTTATACACATGGGTAGACTTCATTGAATAAACATAAGGACTTCTGAGGACTTGATTTAGGGGCATGAGAGTAAAGGGGTTGAATACAAATGTGTGCTACACTTTTCTTAAACTTCAAAAGTGTCCACTACTTTTCTTGCCTGTCACTTTAATTCCCCTGAAGCTCCATTAGTTTGTGGCTGGAACTTGACAAATTGTGGAACAGGTCAAACTAATTTTGCAAAGCATCCTGTCTGCAATAATGAAAGCATGCAAAAAACAAAGAAACATAATAAAACATCCAAGAATGTGACAAGATTTCCATCCAGTGCTCTGACTTTAAGATATGCTAATTCACGTAAAACGTGATCTAGAAAAATTAGGCCCTCCAATATCTTTCATACATTAGTTGACATTTAGAAAGTGACATTTTCGCTGTGATAAATCCAAACAGCAAAAACATGTTTATTAGAGTTTGTCTCTGTCTCCTGTGGTATTTATTCGGAGCTTGTCTACTTGTTGACGCAGTGTTGTTAGCAGTGATCTATGCTGCCTTCAGTGCAGTCAGTGATTTACTATGAGCTCTAACTCTGTCACAGGCAGGGGAGCAGAGGGGAGGAGGGGGGTCACATTAAATGGCTGTCTGACCACCATCCATCTACCCGCCCAATCAATGACGCCATTCAAACCAATGCTGTCCACTGAATGCTGGCCCATGTGTCATGTTGGGATGGAAATGATAAAGAATTCCTGGTTTGACCAGAGAGAAATCCAAACCGCTTTACAAACATTAATTCAACATTTGGAAGCCATCTGAATTGATTTAATACTTTAAAACATCTGCTTGACTAAAAAGCAACATTGAGTTGATAATTAAAACTGAATGCAGCAGCGATGGATGGATGAAAAGAATGGCATGGCCAGCAACAGCTTATTTGGATTTAAAATGACAAGACAAGAGCTCATTCTGCAAGGAGCTCAAAACAGGCAGAGTTGACCAGACTGAAAAGTCATTATCTAAGAATGGTTTTGTGAAAGGAATGTAAAAATCGTGTTTCTTATTGTACAAAGATCTATCTTAATTTATTAAAAAGAAAAAAAAGTATAACAGGGATAAAGAATGTATTGTAAGGAAGGATAAAACTGTATAGAGTGGACAGAAATAAAAATAAATTTTGGTCTATGCTAAACTTGAATGTATTTTAAACACTAAAATTTGGAGCAAAAATAACATACATACACTGGCACTGTTATTTATTTAAAGGTTTCTTAATGAATGTAACATGTTTGTTTTTTTTGTGGCCATCAACAAGCTTCTGAAATAATTCTGACGTAAGATCTGACCACTCCTTTCTGACAGAATTGGCAGACATCACTGAAACGGGGTTTGGCTATTGGCAGAAACCAAGCTTTTAAGCACAGTCCACAATTTTCCAATAATGGTGACATCATGGCTGCTTTTGAAACTTAATGCCAGCCTGGTTTATCTATTTCCAAAACAGACTGTTTTGGGTGATTTTCCCATCGGAACACCCAATTGTGTCCATGTTTTAACCATCGGTTTGGGAGGAACTCTTACTTTCTTGTCATTTCATCCCTCTTGCGGAATCATCAGTGTGTGGAAACAATAATTGTGGCGTGACAGCTCAGTTTTGGTGTCATCTAACCATTACACATTTATCCAGAAGGTTCTCGGTATCTGCGGGTACTTGGAAATATCGGTCGAGCTTGAAGGTGCTGATTTTGAAGCAGCGGCTTCTTGAATCACTTGGGACAATGATACCGTTGTTCTAGTATCGTCAAACCCTGAGACTCTGCAGCTCCTTGATTATTTCTGAACATCATAACCAATTCCCCTGCATGTATGAGTCACAGCTTCAAATATATGATGGAAACTTGGACAGAACTGGTTGCTCCATTGGGGCGATGATCCCAAATACACATCAAAGCTTTTGGGATGGCCCTGACTTCAACCCTGTTAGACACTATGCTTAAAGGATGGGTTTAACCCAAGAAACAAGCCCAAGAAACGAAGTCAGATGCTTTTAAAATGCTTCCCTCATCTTGTATTCCCTCTACAGTGACTTCTAACTTTTGTCAAGTCTAACTCAGGTTCGCAGCCTTGATGTCCTTGTGTCAGAAATGAATCCTTCTCTTCAGATTTGTGCGTCTAGCGGAGAAGTGCATGCCCAGAATTCCTAGCAAATAATCTATTGGTGCAGAGACGGCCCAGCAGGGGGAAGCCACTCACATTCATTGAAATAACTGGTGGAGGTCTGAGCCAGGCTCATATAGGAGACATAAGCAGGCAGCTGATGAATGAGTCTGCGGTTTAATGAAGTGTGTTTGCTACAGGGGAGATCAGTGGTTAAGGGACAGAAATCCCTTGACGATTTGCAGCGATCACAGAGGGACAGACAAGGGCGGGGGAGGAGATTTAAAGCCAGAAGAGGTGAAAAATAATGAAAGAAAACCAAAATGGGTCATTCGTTTTGTCCGCGATGCCTAAAATAAATACAATATTTGAAGGCCATTAAAGTCCCACAGATGCATGGATGAACACCCAGCTCCTTCCGTTTAAGTTCTCGTTGTTAGTTTATAGCCGGTCAGTTTCAAGAGTTTTTCTTCACAAGGTCGTTTTCATAACCATTTTTTTCTCGCGCGACCATTAACTTCCCGCAGTGCAATAAATCAAACTCAAACACACACACATCCATCACTCCGGGTGAGTCAGACTGACAAATCACACCGGCAGGTCATTTTCATTAATGCAGCCACATCATGTTTTTAACTGTGACAAATGAAGAAACAAAGGGCTGAGAAAACACAGCAACATGCTTCAATGTTCGGAAAATGTTGCTTTTGAAATTAAGCTTGTATTTCGCACACAGTCTTGGTGAAGAAAAAAAAAAATAAATAGTGCACCCTAATGAAAGTCTGCATATTTAAACATAATATTTCTATCATATACATAAACGTTATTCATAATGTTTTATTCTCATCTAACATGACTAAAATCGCTCCATTTAAACCTCAGTCTTTTATCCAGGTGTGCTCCTGACTGTTGAGGTAAGATTCATAAAGCTGTCTGTTGACTGCAGCGGCGTATTGGACGGGTAACGGCTTAAAGAAAACCTGTATGGGAAACCTTCTGCAACTGGAAAACCTTTCAAAGCTAATGTTAAACTTTTCTTATCTGGCTGCTCAAGCAAATGAACCCTAAGTCGGATGGCTAAAGAACAGGCTGTCATGATCTTTTGGTGTTTTAGTTTTGGGCCATATTCAGCTCATTTATCTCTATTTCTTACTGCAGGAAAAATATTTTCATATTAGTTTTATTCTTGTGTTCAGTTCTTTGTGCATTTTGATTTATTATGCCCTCTGATTTGATCTGGTTCCTTTATTATTTTTCCACTCCTGCCTTGGTATTTAAGCTCCAGAGTTGTTCGTTCCTGGTTTCTTCCGTTACTCCGCCTTATTCTTTGTCCAAACTCAATATTCTGCTCATCTTGTTCCGGTTTTTTAAGTTTTCAGTTTTAATATAACAAAATTCCAAGTTCTTTCCTGCGTTTTGTTTCTGCAAACCATGACAAAAGATCAGACTGGAGTAAATCAGACGGAATATTGATAAAGACCGGGACTTCTTGAATAATGTTGCTTGGACAGATGAGTTGACAGTTACATTTTTAGGACATGTTTGGTGATGTTTTCAGACAAAATGCAGAATCTTTGGAAATTACCCGCAAGTGTAAAGCATAGATGTGGCGGCATCATGGGTTGAGAAAAGATAATCATGACATTTATGATGTAACAGAAGCTGCTTTATAAAAATGTGGGATTATCCGTACAAAACATAGAAGCTGAAGTAGAAACAAACCCAACAACATGGAGAAGGTTCAAAACACATCAATAAATCCACCGACTGAACTCAAATTCACAACACGCATCTTTACATTTTTATTTGTGAAAAATGCATCCTTTCTGTCATGTATCCTCATCTATCAGATGAAATTCAAATAAAAGCTGTTCGAGTTTGTAAAGCTTCGAGGTGTTGGATGCTTCTGCAAGGCAGAGAGATTTGAAAAATCAAATGTATCCAAGACGTTTCTCTGCGTGACGCTAAACGACCGACTAAATCATCAACCAGACCTCTCAGGGTAGATTCAGACATGTGCCGGCCAATCATGTGACTTCCTACTGGAATATATTTGAATGTACTCAAGCAGACATTTATGAGGCCAAACAGGGGTTGGATTGTAGCTCTGATGAGGTCCATCAGCACATGTTAGCAATCTGCATTCAGGCACAATGCTTACTGATTACTAATCAGAGGCGTTAGGCAACAGGCAGCCAGCAGCTCGGGCTATCGCAACGACAAACACTGTGATTGCAAGCGAAGGAAGGAGAGCGAGCACAACACACATAACGTATGAGTTTGCGCGCGGAACAAAACATGCACACACTCCTTGTCGCCCTTTCGCTCGGTGCTCGAACGGTCCCAGAAGTGCAGACGCAGTGGTGCAGACCTTTAACGGGCTCCAATCAGCGGCAGCGCCACGCAGAGATGAGAGGACCACACCTCGCTCTGAAAACAACCAAAATCAGTTTAAGGACACGCATTACCACTGGCCTTCCATGTCTGCCTCACCCCTTCCTCCCCCTTTTCATTTTCATCCCCTACTCCACCTTTTGTTTTATTTTTTTTTTTTTAGTTTTCACCGCTCACCACCTGAGCTCTTCAAGGTTGCTGCCACAATTTAGGTCATTCAGAACTCGGCCCCGTTTTCTCCGGCGCGTATTCTCCTCTCCCTCTTCTCCCCTCCCCTGTATTACCTGACACTGCCAGGTGGGAGTGACTCCATTACCGAGTTGAACTTTGACCCCCTGCCTGGCCAGAAAAGAGAGAGGCTGTGTGTGTGGGAGAGAGAAGGTGAGCAACTGAAATGAGGCCAGTCTAAATGTTGGCGTGCCAATGAGCTAACACTTTTCTTGAAATGCGTGTGTGTGTTTTGGGGAGGAGGGCTGTGTGTGTGTGTCTCTAATGACACCTCTGGCCATTATTAAGTCCACTTTATTCTCTGGTCTCTGGCATATTTTCCACTCTCCATATGTTCATATTTTTCTCTGGAGCTCAGCTCCATAACAAAGCTCACCAAATGTCTGATTAGTATTCAAGAAATCCAAGAGCGGTTCTAACTTTGGGACTTGGCTTATGTAAACTTTAAAACCCACGCACAAAGGCAGTGGACAGAGCAGCAATCTGAGCAAGAAAAACAACATTTTAAAAAGGAAAGGGGAGAAATTGTAGAGTCATAATAGGCATTTGTGTAATATTTATTTGAACCTTTCATTACCAAGGCAGGCTAATGTCATAATAAACATTAATAGTGAGAGAAACAGGCCCATAAAACAAATTCCTAGAGGTCCAAGTAGATTATTCTGCTGTTGAATCTTGTTTTGAGCTTCTGGTGCCTCAAGCTGCTGCATTACCTGTAATGAGCCGTAGCACTATTTCTAAGAATTCATTCACACCAGCCATGTTAGTCCACTTTAATCAAACTCTAATTTGTTTTCCTAGGAAGCCCAGTTCATTTGGGGTAATATGTCTTCAAGCTCTGGTCCGTCTACGAATCTAGGTATCGTTTTGATTAAAGATAACTCTGGTGCTGTTTGAATGTTTATGTATTGATAAACGGACCAGAAACCGCTCCAGAAGCAGGAAGCAGACTATAGTGCGGAGAATTTTGGGTAAATACAACCAAAACAAACATGTGAGTCTATTGTTGGCTGGAGAAATGGCTTGTGATCTTTTACCAAAGACAAAACTGAAATCCTACAACTGCTAAAATCTGATGCCACTTTATTTATTTATTTATTTATTTTTTATTGACAGAAGTATATTCTTCATTCAGACGACCAGATAAAACTTCCAGTTTATTTTTTTCTCTCTCTATTTTTACTTACATTTCATGGAGAAGGACGTTAACTGTGGACTATGATTCACATCAAGGTCTGCAAAAGGCAAACATTAAAATATAATCAGTTCTACCAATTCTGCCAAAAGGAATGGTTGAATACATTACCAGAATTATGATAAATATTGCTAATCAGTAGAAAAAGGGTGACGTCCTCAGGGTGCAACTGGGAAACCAACATTCAACTTTATGTTAATGGGGGTGTATGGGTATATTTTAGTCTTTTTTTTACCCTTTACAAGAGAAAATCTCCAATAACCTTACTATGCTGAACCCAAATGTTTAAGTAAAGTGAAATTTATGACCTTCATGCACACAACTAGCTGATATATCTGCATGGTGAGCATTTACGGTATACAGCAGGAGAAGTTTGGCATTTTGAATCAAAACTTTTCTGTTCCTGTCGAGGCAACAAATTAGTTCCTTTAATCAGTGTTTGGTAATAAACCTCAGAATGATTTGTTCCTGGAGGATCATGATGTCAATTTGCACTTTCTCGCAAAAAACACTGATTTTTTTTTTCTTTTATTAAGGGCCTAATTAGAAGAGTAAAAATAATGAAGATGCCACTGATATTTGATCTATAAGAAAAGCTCGCAGGTGGTTGTGACTGGTATGAAACAAAACAGCGCACACGTCTGACAATTTTCTATAATTACGCATCATGACCTCAAACCTCACAAGAGTTTCACAAAAACAGTAAAATTGGGTTTATTAAAGTCTCGAAACCACCCCTGTAATCATGCATGTGAACACGTTAATCAAAGGAACTAACGAGACAGCAAGCCTCTGCTGCCACAGGTGGAGATACAGTTGGGAAACTCGAAAAAGAACATCCTTCTGCGTCTTTAGCTGCCAAAGCAACAGTATAATGTTCCCAGTTTGGTGCGGACGGAAGATTCTTGCCAAAATCTGGTGTCTTCCTCTGTTTAACAACGCGCCCTCTCTGAGGAGCCCACGATCAAACAGGAAAGACAAGAGGGGAACCGAGGGGAGTTTTGGCTAATGTGCATCCAGGAGAGCTGGGGAGTTTCTGCTTCTTTTCTCTCTCTCTCTCTCTCTCACCCTGCCTTTTATAATGAAGCAGCAGCCATCTCCCGGTGCGAGCTCCCCGTCGTAGCAGAGCGACCCCCTCCTGTTTTCCAAACGTGGCCTCCTGCCCTCGCCAAGGATGCTGAGACGACCGGAAAAGAGGGAGTGGGGTCTCCTATCTGTCTGAGGAAGTGCTAATAAGTGAGAGTGTCTGCCAGGAGAGAGACCCGGTGCACGTATAGGTGGGCTTTCATTATGCATTCAGCACCTGTGGACATGTGGCCAGTTTGGGAGGGAAGTATGACGGAGAGATTTGACTAGGGTAGAAGAAATGGTGGATCAGTCGCTGTGGTAATTGGGCTCTCCTGACGTTATCTTTCAAAAGTGTCTGAAGCTCCTATAATGGCGTTTTTTTTGTTTTTTTTTGGTGGCTCTGGCTCTTTCTGTGTGTGGGTGTGTGAGTGTGTGTTGTTTCAGCATATGCCTCAAGATGCAAGCCTTGCTAATTTAAAATGCACCGCTTCTTTGTAATGTGTTTTTTGTGTGTGTGTGTGTGCATGCAGATATGTGAAAGCTGATCTACTTAACATTTAAGACAAATCTGCTGCATTAATAATAAATACCTTGTGTCCCATATGGAGGTCCCACACACACACACACACACCCCCACACACACAGAGCCTCCCTATGACAGACATGCTTTCTTCCCAAAATTATGTAAACTAAGGAAAACAATTTTTTATCTGCTTTCTCATACGTTTTGTCATTTTCTGTGTGGGTGACTCTTGAAGACAGAGAAGTAATTTTTCAGTAACCTTTGACCTTCCCAAGTTTTGTCAAGCTTCAACTGAAAAAAAAAATCAACATTTCTTTTGTGCACTAATGTATAAAACTGAAAGAAGGTCAATGCAATCATGAGACTAAGTTGTCAGACTGCATTAAGAGAATCCGCACAACATTTTTTCTCCACATATATTTAATGTACTTGAGGTCTGGACTTTGAATAGGCCAGCACATGTACACTTTGACATAAACCACTCCATTAAAACTCTGGCTGCATGTTTTGGATTGTTGTCCTGCTGGAATGTGAACTTCTTTCCCTGTCTCACATCTTTGCAACCTGACAAAAATGTAAAAGAAACATAAAGTATTTGGTCCAAGTCAAGTCTGTTTGAACTGAAATGATGCAAGGGTTTCTGGTCATTTAACCTCTTCATTATTTATGTTTTGTATCTTTGGTCTGTTTTTATTCAACTTCTTTGGGTTCAAAATGAAGCCGTCCACCACGTGATTTTTTTTGCGGCGACCATGTTAAGATAACAGGCTAGAATAATGAAACTTAAAAATACAAATAATATATAAAAATAGTAAATTCACTTAAAAGTGACCAAATATTGAACAGGAAAAAAACTAAAAGAAAAATTACACATTTTCACAGAGTTAGACAACTTTTGTGTAAGATCATGTCTAAATACAAGAAAGTCTGAGTATTTGAATGAAAAGGATAAAGAAATGAGGACTGACTTGAGACGTTTTCCACAGCACTCTGCTGCCGTTCTGAACAAACCAGTGTAATGGATTCACAATTTGCTTGTATAACAGCAGCCCTGTTCTGTAATGTGTTGTTCAATACTCTGGTGTTACTATGTTTAAGACCAGCATGCGTGCAGCTTGCCTATTACTGCAAAGTGGCTAAGTGGTTTCCTACCACAGTTGAATATGTGTCCTAGTTGTTAGAAGAGAGAAATGAAAGACTAAAGCAAGAGAGCTTTAAAAAAGAAAATGGCACTTTAAAAGATTACAAGAAAGTCTGTTTTCCTGGAAGAGAAATATAAAGAAATTACAGATGACGGAAAGCTAAAACACCATTTGATTTTTGATTTTTTTTAGATGAAGACGTGCCGCTTGTTTTTATCAGAGTTACACTGAAAGCAGATTTTCTTGCACTGACGTATCAGCGTTCACTATTTTGGCCCAATTTCCACAAAATAGGTGGTATTTAGAGGTTTACCTTCACAGTTCTTCACAGACTGAGACTGTGCTTCTTGTTTTCAAACCTTGTAGGCCACGCCCACTTTTGGAGAACACCAAAAAAAAAAAAATAAAGCCTCACTGTGGGTTTTGTTACGTACCGCTACTCTCACCCTTGCTCGTTCTTCTTCTTTTGACTTGTTACGGAAGAGTAGGGTCACAACAATAGATGCGTATTGATGTGAACAAGAAAGAAAAGAGAAAAGAAACAAAACGGGCACCTGACGGAACGCACAGTGTGGTGGGGCTTACCTTAGATGGGCGAGTCCGCACGATCTTTTATCAGTCAGACGATCTGTTCAGTAGTTTTTTTTTCTTAATATATGTAGTTTTTCTCTTTTCCTAAAAGCACACCACTTGTGATTTCGTCGGTGGTTGGTCTTAGCAGGCGTGTAAACTCCCCGGTGCTAAAAATTCTTTAGCGTCCAGCTAGTTTTTCCAAAAAGTCAAAAGAAAACAAAGCAAACTTAATTCCGGCCAAAACCTCAGATGCTCTCCTCTGGGTGGATCCGTCCCGAGGTGACGGTACTCTTTTTCCTTCCAGAGCCTTCCCACACAGTACTTTAAATTATTTTTTCTTAACAAAACTCCGCTGCTGCAGCAGCTTCAAACACGCCACGTATCTCTCATGCATCTCAAGTGTGCTAACAGCCCAGCTACAAACACTTGGGCTGACTGTGATCCCCCCCCCCACCAGTGAACCGTCAAAGCTGCCAAAATAAAAACAATCAGGAGACGGAAGCAAATGTGAGCATGTAACAGTTTACAAACATATTTTTCTGAATTTAATGTATTAAAGTTCTTACGTGGATCAGTTTTCAGACAACAGTCCCTCTGTTTATCTGTTTATCTGTTAATCTTTCACCATTCATTGCAATTCCAACCATGAGGCCTTGATTGACTCTTCTGGATTTCGGTGGTTGTTTGGTGCTGTCCTCTTCTCTGTGAGTCTTTTTTTTTTTTACTTCAAACTTTGATACTGGTATTTGACTAAATGTGACGTTTATTTCTTGTTTCATAATTGATTACTGTATTCTGTTTTTATGGTGTAAAAGCATTTTGAACTGCCTTGTTGTTGAAATGTGCTATGCAGCATGAAATCGACTTAGTATTGGTACTAATTGTGCTGTTTTTCTGGGTTCTTTAACTTTTTTGAGTGCATTTTCCTGTCGTCGAAAATGCAAAGCTCACATGACCAGTAAAAGTATTCGTAAGACTTTGTTGTATTTGGTGACTTTACCTCTACCGCCTCTTTCTTCATATTCTGCTCTCTCCTTGGCTCTGTCCAAGCCTGCTGTCTCTGCTTTTCCCCAGTATACATAAACCAGTCCAAAAATCACATCCGCTTGCATATTCCCTACCATTTGCATATATACCCTCAGATAGAAACGCAGATGCTCCACACTTTCACCGCCATCCTTCTCCTTCTCTCTGTGTTTGAAATGAGTTGAGTTGACATTTTGCCGGTCTCCCTCGCTCTGCACCTCAGTTATTTCCCAACTGACTCTCTCTGCCGTCTTCCTTTTCTCTACCTTCCCCACCTTTCTCCCTTTATCTCTGCTCTCCTACACAAGATGATGTGACTGAATCACCTCCATTTTGCAGTCCTGACCTCAATGCATAGTTTTGACCTCTGTATTTCTGAAAAGTTTGTCCAGTGGCAGATTTTCTGCTACCGATGTCTTCCTGTTAATACTAGTCCATCACTCAGACTGTGTGTCTCTGTTTCTTTCCATCGATGATGACCACTGATCAATTCATTCATTTACTGACCTTTACAGACACAGACTATCAGTCGGGCGTCAGTACACAGAGAGGAACTCAATAGTTCTCATCTAATGATTGCATATGACATAAAAAGAAATGGAGAGCAAGGTTCAACTGCGGTCTTTACACAGCCAGTAACATAGCATGCAATAGGCGAATGTGGCAGGCATGTTCATCTTTAAATCCGATCATTATTCAAAGCTGGCCTTAGAACTGTAGCCGACTGGAAATTCCTCAGAAGCTGCATTAGACAAGGTCCACTGCACCCCACGACACGAAATCCACTGATTCAAAGAGCGATAATCATTGTAATAATTAATTCATGCACACTTGAAGAATATCTGATTAAAATGTTCCTTTACAGCTCTGTTGAAAGATTGAGGGACACTCTTCAAACAGTCTCACCAGACGTTAAATCCTTTTCATTCTTTTTTTTTTTCTGGACAGAAACATTGCATGTATTCATTGCTGGCATTTCAGTCCCAGAGCGTCTGTGTTTAGCCGTGTTTCTTTCCTTGACGCTCCCTGTATTTCCTTTGATTTTGTTACCCATAAATTACTTTTGGTTCAGTGCTGTTTGGCTGTGCGTTTTCAATTGAAAAGTGCCACTAATGGAGGTAATCGTGCGTTCAACCTTGTGTCCTCTTAGCTTTTCTTTTCCATAAATGTGCTTAGTGCACAATGCCCCTGTGTTTAGTTGTGTTTTTTTTCTGAATATATTTATATATTACCGCTATGTGCTCAGATATTCTTTCCATAGAAAGTACTCATAAGGGTGCTTCGGTACATAGTATTTTTTTTTCTGTTTTTCACTGACAAAGATGTTTCTGACATTGTTTTTTCCGCACAGAAGGAACTCCTGCCTCTGTCTTTAGCTGTACTTGTTTTCTGTACAAGGTTGTACAATTGCTTCCAAGTTAATTTATGTTTTTTTCTTTACTATAGAAATTATTCCTGGCTTAATGTTTCGATATTCAGCTGTTTGTCATCCCTAGAGCAACAAAAGGAGATATTGCTCCCATTAAGCTTGTGTATTTATTTTTATCTCACAGAAAGTCTTGCTAGCCAAGAAATTGTGTCTAGCTTGGTCTCTTTCTTTTCTGTTTCCTGAAGAACGCACTCCTCATCTAGTGTCTTCCACGAACAAACCTAATGTTAATGTTGCCATTTCCTCTCATTAATCTTTTCAAAGTACTTGAAGGAAGTAGATCTGGCATTTCATCCTCCTTCCCTCTGTTTCTCAGTAGGAAGCTGCATATTCAACAACTCAAAGCTGCTGCTTGTCTGGATGGATAACTTTTTATCAACCATAATTTTATTTCTCTCTCAGTCAGCTTGGAAACACTTTTACCACAGCTGAGAACCGCATGTCCTTTTATCCAAAATTCACCCATCATGAGTCCTTTGCTAAGCAGGCCTTTGTACTTTTTATTGTGCTATTGCTCCACATCTGATGTTTATTAACTCTGTGCTCCAGTTTGCAAATGTTTCACATGTTGAGCTTAGTTTAGTTGAAGAATTTAAATTTTTAGATATCTGAAACACATTGTTAAAAAAAAAAAAAATTCTACCTACTCCCTTGATTACATCATCTTCCAGTATTATTGCATTGTAACATGTATTTTCTTAGCAGGCTATTTATGTTATGGTTGCATACAATGAGTTGCTATACACATATACATAAATATTTCTAATTCACTGAACACAAATTTAGAAGTCATTGCTTTATGTCACTGAGACTTCAGATTATCATTTGGTCAGTTATTTATAAATCTGCTTTGGCACAAACAGACTAAGAGACAGAGGAAGCTAAAAAGTTTGTCATTTGTCTTTAATAAAGTGGCAGAGCTTTGAAAATGTACACTTTTCTTAATGACTGATAAAAAAAAACAAGCTTCAGGATCCAACCATTAGTTTATCAGTTCTTCTACTCAACTTGAGATTTAAATATACAAAATTTTACTTAAAAATAAGAAAGGTAAGAAAGCCAGTTACTAACTTCTCACTAATCTATCGATAAAGAAGATGTTTGCATAAGGCTGTGTCTTAAGTAAAACTGTTTTAAGAGCTTAAGGTAAGGAAGGGAAAAGGTCTAGGTTGGAGAAAGGATAAACTAATCTTTCCTTTAAGTAAACAACTATAATGGCCTCTTACATAAAAGTGTAAACATAGACTTTTCCTAAAATAGACGATATTTCTGTCTTCAGAATTTCTGCGTCTGAATCTCTCTGATTTCTTCTTGCTTTGCTGATCTGTGAATGTTTAGGAGCTGCAGCCTGTTTTCCGCCAGTGGATATGTAACCAGTGGTCTTTTACAGAGTATAGGTGTGAGAACTATAAAAACAAAGCAATTAGTCCAAATTGCTGCCTCCTTTCCGACAATCTGATCTCAGCTTGGCAGAGCATGAACCAAGCTCGTTCTGCAGAGCAGCAACTTTCTTATAAATTCTGACAATGCTGCAGCCTCCCGCGCAGCCAGGAAGTATTGTACGGAGGTGTTTATTTGTCCTTTATAAGTTAGCTGCACTCAAATAGCCAGTAAATAGAGGTTTATTTTTCTGATTTACTGCTTTATGCTCCAGCTGGTGCGGCCTAGTATCACTTCCTCCAGTTCATTTAACACAGTCGCCGCCTCCCTCTCAGAAACTCTTACTTCAGTCCTTAATTTCAGTCTCTTCCACTTTGTAGAGATGTCTTTTTAGAGTGATGTTATTTTAAATACTATTTCATCTTCCATATTGATGACAAAATTCATTATCTGTCCATTTATCACATTATATCCCCAAGCATGTGTTTCTTTGCTCTAGCCTGACCAGTTTCTGACCAGTCCTTTTCATCCTTATATTGCTAATCAAGATGCAGGCCTGCGTATAATTGAATGAATAATTTGTAGAAAACTTGCTGCCAGTGTCAAAGTCAAATATCAGCAAACAGCCAAAAAGATTCTGTTTTTAAATGGCACTTTTCATTTTTATTGTGAGTACCAGAACAAAGGATGGAGTAAAAGAAAAAAGTCTATTCTTTTCAAATTGATAATAAAAATTATCGAGCTTTGTCTTACTTATTGCAACCAAGTGAAAACCTACAATTACAAAGGGTTAAGAAGCCATTTGATTTTTTGTCCTTCTTAGCTGCATTGAATAGTAAAATGTTAAGCTTTAAAGAAACCGTCAAAAAAGTTAAAGTACAGGGCAAAATTTATGGTCTAAACCCATGGGTCTCAAGCCCTGCGGCATGTACTTGGGCTGACTTTAGAGGTGTCAGAAAAGGTTGTGTGGAGCAAAACTAAAAATGCTTCAGGAATGGTCTGAGGGGAACAACAACAGATTGTTGGAGGTGTTCCACTGACCTCCAATTTCCCCAACTCTCCGTCAAGCAGAGCAGGAACGTCAAACTCCACTTCTCGGGGTGCTGCGTCCTGCAACATGTTGGTGTGTCTCAAGTCCAATACATCTGAATCAAATGACTAAACCACCTCCTCATCCACTCAGGTTCTACAGAGTAATGACTTAATTATGCCTCAGGTGTTGACGCAGGACAGCATCTCTGGGACGTTCTGGGCAAAAGATTTGGAGCTTCGGAGACTTAATGGTTCTGCTGCCAACATCTTGGTGGAAGATACCTAAGCTCATCAACAGGATTCTAGCGTGGTCACAATGTTATGCCTGATTGGTGTGTATTCATTTAGCCTGGGGGTCCTCCAGTATGAGCTGGAACCAGTCTCAAAGGAAAGAGACCTACTGTATGTGTCTCTCAAAGAAAACTCAGTCATTTGTAGTTAGCTAGTGAGCTAGCATTAGCATAGCCGTGTGAAGTGACATTATGGAGGGTTTTGCCATCTTTTCTTTTCAGGTAATATCGGTGTAAATGATCTTATACATTGAGAAAAGGATGGACAAACAGATTTAAATTAGTTGAACGTTGTGCAATTGCAGTTTTAGTTCAGCTCATGACGCTAGCAGTAGCTGCAACCAGATGGTGGGCTCACAGTTTTCTTCTTCTTGCATCCCTGTTGGCTTCCTGTCTGTAACGTGTTTTATCACAAACCCTTCAGCCTTTTGTCTCCTTCAATCTAGTTTGGTGTGTTTGCTCCTCGGCTTGTTTGTCTCCGTCTGTTTGCATTCTGCCTCTCTTACTCTCTGCTGACCTTTGCTTGCTGTCCTTTTGCTCATCCGTCTTCCATGCCGTCTCCTTACCTCCCCTCCGGTCTGTCCCATTCTAATTTACTTCCAATATGTCTGCAGCATCCAATTGCACACATTCACACACATGCCGACACCCCCGCTCTGCTGGGGATGAAGTAAAACACAAGTCCTGCTATGACTCAGTCAGGTGTAGGTGCCCTTGTGTGTGTTTGTCCGTGCATGGTTGTGTATCCATTGTTAATTAACCCCCCTTCACCCAGTTCAGCCCCGTCAGGAGAGGCTGTGCGCTGAGCTCGCTCCCCGAGCTCCTGCCGGCTAATCCACACCTGCGTCTCCCACGTACACAATCAACACGCAGGGCTCACGCAGTGAGCTCTTTAAGGTGCGAAAGATATGCGGCTCGTGTAAATTTAGCCTTGTACCAGAACACAAAAGCGTATCAGTGGTGCAACACCTGTGCAACAGTGATTGTTGCCTTTATCTGAGTGTGATATCATGCACACACATGCACACGCGCACACACCTGGGAGGATTTCAGACTCGCACATTAACGGCGACATTACTGCACACCCAAATCGCGCAAAAAACAGAGAACCGGCATGGCACTTGATGTCTGGCTCTCGTTGCCGCAGCGTGTAGTGCCAGTGGGGAGGAAAAAAAGGGAAAGCGGCTCTGAAACGTGCCGTTTCACAATTTGCCAGAGACAACTACTGTGTTTCATGATGACACACAGACTCACTGAGGACTGGGTCTGAGTTACAGCGCTCATCCCTCTTTGTGTGGATACCAGACACTAGCTGCCAATATAAATGCCAACACCGACGCCAGCTAATGTGTGTGTATGTTTTGGACAGCGGAAGATTGCCCGCTACAATGCACACGCAAGTGGCGGGTGTTTGTTGAGCAAACAAGTAGACTGGCGTGCACACGTACAAGCCGACTATAGTGTCACACACATGAATGTGCTAAAAAACACAAATATCCAAAATGTGGCTTTATGTGCAGGAGCTAATTGTCTCTCTGGTGCATTATGGGCTTCCCCCCCCACACCCCCGTCTGCACTCTTCCTGTTTAAATTGAGATACTGTGTGTGAGAGAGGGTGTGTTGCCATTTCAATCCCCTCGCTTGGACGGCAACTGAAAAGCTTGTCCTGAAAGAAGGCCTGCTGTTGATGTGATTGTTTTATGGCTGCTTCCATATTTGGTCAGATATAATATTCCATTCTAACATTTCGCCTGCCAGAAGTTTTGACCACCCTCCCTCCCACCCCCCCAAACACCACCACCACCCTCCTCCATCATTCAGGAATGCCTGAAAACCTAAACACAGTTTGAGTTTATACCACCGACCTCGCAAAACGCCCGGCTTGTTAATACACTTGAGAATTATTCTAAAACAAATACCTTTCAATCGTCAAGGTCAGAAGACTATGAAAACATGCGATTCCCCAGCGCTGCTTGGTTCCTCGTGGTGAGCATTATGAGCCCGGCTGGCAGTGAAGTATTTTATGGAGCCCATATTAGGGTTGGACACCGGTCAGGATGTTTGGCCTGCCTAAATCCAGCGACAGGATGATAGAGCCAACATCGTCAAAGAGGGCTAAACACTCCTCAAAAGTAGATTTTGCTGAGCCATTGCTCTCTCTCTTTCTGTTCCTCGCTCTACAGTAGAGTTCTTTTTTCTTGTCTTCATTTTAGAGCTTTGCCAGCACAAGTGAGAAGTGGGAATAAAGGGAGTAGTTTTGCTGCCAATGACAGTCCAGGGAAATGTCTGAAACAGCCAGCATTGTGTGCATTGGTCTGTGGGAATCTGTCCTCTGTTAAGACCGTAGCGACAAAAATCAGGAGGCCAGAACTTAATAAAGAGACTTTAAATGAGGGAGTTAGAAAAGCAAAAGAGCCATAAAATAACTGCTGCATTTGGAAGGAAGTAAACCAACAGTGACGGAAAACACCCGCTTTTTACTCCGACTATTCCACAATTTTCTTTATAAGGCCCTCCCTTTTTTTGTTACATGCTTTCGTTTCTCTCCACTAACAATCAGGACAGGTATTGGAGTGTGGAAGGAAGTACTTAGCCACTTTGCTGTAATAGGCAGGCGGCTCTGGTGCTGGTCTTTAACGTAGTTACAACAGAATATTGAAAAATACATTAGAGAGCGGCGCTGCTGGGATACAACTGTGACTGCATTAGACTTAACTGGTTTTCTCGAAACTGTAGGGCACTTTAGAGAATGTGGTCGTCCATCATTTCTTTATATTTTTCTCAAGAAATGGTCATGAACAATTGTTCTACATGGTTTATGAATGACTTTGGTGGACGTCAGTTGTGTTTTCACATATTTTTAGTGTGCTAAATGATCAATAATCCATAAAAAAAGACAGAAAAAGCCTGAGTTGGTCATGAACCAGCATTGTGTGTGCCACAAGGTAAAAAGCAGCTCATACCCTGGAGAGGTGGCCTGGCATTTAGCATAAAATGCCAGACAAACCATGCCCATTAACATACCTACTGCCAATTAGCTTATCTTGGGAAAGTTAGAGCAAAGCTGAGAAAAAAAAAACAAAAAAAACATCAAGGTTCCAGCTTATACCAGGCCTTTTATCATGGCTAACAAGGTAAGCTGAGCGTTTTATCTTAAACAGCATTCTATGAAGGTAAACTCTTCATGTAGGCAGCAACAAGATTTTTGGCTCAGTGTTTACAGGGCTCTCTCATTGGATGCCAGCAATAAAACGGAGTTACCCTGGCCCTCTCCACACAGCCATTACATCAACGAGTGCACCATCTGAATGCATTGAATAGTGAATAGGATACAGCGGCAGATAATACGGCAGAGGGGAATGGAAACAGGGTATAATGCATGTTCACTTCAAATCCTCTTTCTGTCTTTTTCAGCATCACCCCTCCTCTGGGCTCCCCACCTCTCCCTCCTTCCCCGCACGCCCTCTGCTTCATATCTTCCTTTCATTACCTGGAGAGGAAGTTGTGGAGGGGGGAGGGAGGAGCTGAGATTGAAGGTAGTTAGTGGTTGCCGAAGTTGAAGGGGTGTGTGTTGGTGGGGTGAGGCGGGGTGGTGACAAAAAGGGAGGTAAGAGTGAGCAAGGTTGGTGAGGGTTGCCTTGGCAACGGGGAGCAGGGTCCTCGTTAGCCCAGCAGGTGCTAATAGAGATAACGAGGGGATGCCGAGGGGGGAGACGAGGCAGGTTGGGGGAGGAAGGAAACAAGACCAGAAACCATATTTACGCTACTTTACCTAACCTTGCATCCTTTGTTTCCTCCTCTTGGACCTGAAGTCATTCCCTCTGTTTTTTTCCCCTGTCACTCCTCTGTTTCTGTCTCACATGCTCTCGCTTTTTTTTTTTTTAACCACCTTTCCACTTTAACCGTCTCTTTCCATTTCAACTAGATTGCTTTGCACTCATTTCAACAACTACCGGCCCTCTCGTCTTCTCTTTGCTGTCTTTCTCCCTCTCTCCGTCTCTCCATTTCCACTTTTCTTTCTACAATCCATTTCTGCCTTCCTCATCAAGACTTCTCCTTCACCCCGTCCTCCGTCCATCCCCACAATACTTCAAGACGGATAGAAAATAAAGTCCTCCAGCAGCTCTCCAGATGGAGAAAGAAAGGAAAAGAAGACAATTCAGACAAAAAAAATAAAAGCAAAGGGAACAAGGAGGGCAAGGAGAGAGAGAAAAGGACATTCAAATCAATACTTGTGTTTGTCAGTTTGTATTTTCCACCCCTCTACGCCTTTTTTCCCTGAGTCTCCTGCTGAACACACACTCAGAAACCTATCAGTTTGTTGCCTGTTCAGGTTCTCCCAGGGTTCCCTCTCCTTCAGTCGTCCCTGCCGCTTCGCCGTCTCTGGACGAAGCCTCTTCATGAGGCAGTTTGCAAAACGTACGCAGTCATTTCATGCATTTCCAGTTCATACAACCCACTGCTAATTAAAATACAAGTGCCCAAGGCCGGGCCACTTATCGGCACAAAGACAACTCAGGAACCCTGCTCTACCACTTCACATCAGTGCAGCCAGGCATGCTCAGAGAGGCAAAGTGCTCCACTACACTCGTAAATTCTCAATAGGCAATAATGAAAATGTCTGACATGACACAGAATATACCTTTTTATTCAGACTGTGCAAAATAAATGATCAGCTCCCTCATCTGTGATTTACATCTAGCATGACAGACATAATGGACAGAACCTGCGTAAATGTTTTATCTTTAACCGCAAGCAAACCATAACCTTAATGACGAAATTCAATCATTCAATTCAGAAAGGCAAAGCAGAAAAAGATTTTCAGAGTCTGCCATTTTAAAGACAATAAGAAATGTTCTGCGAAGCTGTCAAGCTATCGACTGCCGTCCAGAACTAAGCTGACTTATTTCCTCGGGCAAGGAGTAATTAGTTTCTCCTCCTCTTGTTTTATTTCCAGCTTTGTTTAGTATTTAAGACAGAGAAGGGGAGGAAATGTATTGATGCCAGAAGAAGGGGGACTCCATGATTTATACGTTGGAACAGAGTTGGTGCTTATTTAGTTGATTTGGCTTTTTCCCTTCAGGCGACGGAGACTCAGTCAAAGATCCGACCCAGTAAAGATCCACATGCTGTCACAATCTGAGGAACCTTTGGTGGTGGCTTTCAGTTATGGGTTTTAGTTTATTGCATTTTCCGTGTCCTGCTCAGGAATTTTTATATCAGTATTTATCTTGTTTTTGCTGTTTAATCTTCAAATCAGTTTTCCTGGTTCCTGTTTAAATCTCTCCGGTTCCTGACCCAACTCAGCTGCATCTTGCTATTAGTCAACAACCAAACACCAGACATTTGCAAAAATATAGACAGCGGAGATACAGATGACCTCTGTTTATTTACTTTATTGTGAATCACTTTGTAATCTATAGTTATTTATTTACTAAAGCTCACTTTAACTTCATCCACACTGCATTATTCAAATATACACTCTTGCCGGAGCTGAAAGTTGAAGCTAGTGCTAATTTTAACATTATCATGCTAACAGAAATGTCCAAAGATAGTTATTGAGGGTTGAAAACAATTTTTTTTAAAAACCCACGTAAGTTAAACAGCTCATAGTTGTTTTCTATGAACAGCATATTGGGGATTATTCTGAAAAGTAATAAACCAATATTTAAAAGCAGGGATCCAATACAAGAAAAGTTTAAATTAGTCCTAGAAATAAGTAAAAGTAAAAAAAAAAAACTTAATATGAATTTGTTGATATGTGGTGTTGTAACTGAGATAATTATCCATAAAAAAATATAATGGACACCCAAAAAAGCTATTTTAGACAATAACATGTTTAATTAGGTTCTGTAACCATAGGTTACCCTACAATAATAAGACTTACATACACTGTATGATTTAAGCTACATTTCTGTGTATTAGGTTCCTTAATTATTCAGTATTTTTATATACAGAAGTTTTTAAGAAGAACTAAAAGTGTACTATAAAGACATTTCATATCCAGATCATAAAGACATTTTCTCTGCAATGACTTGTACCGCTACATGTAAAATTCACTAACATTGTTCTCATCTTGCAGATTACAGGCTAAAATGATTGTTCCTTTTCTAATAGCCTTTAAAGCAAATGTTGCTACACAAAATCTCCTTGTGTCGCCCAGAGGGTCAGTGGACTATCTTTCATAGAAAGCAGGTGCAGTTAGTTGAAAGAGCTGAACTCTGTGTTTGTTGCTTTCTGACAGAAGATGTTGAAAGGGTCTAAAATGTCAAAGAGGTCCAATCGCCATCCACCACTTAGCCTACCACTTTGCTGCAACCCTCTGTTTTGAAAAGGAAAGTGTCTCTTTTCATTTGGGATCAAGGAACAGTGGACATCTAACAGGAGGACGGAAAAAAAAGAGGAAATAGAACAAGGGCTGAAACAGGCTGAGGATTCAGCGTATCAGGACCTTCATCAGGTTTTAAGATTATTTAAAGCTACATAAAGTGTACAAATAGAAACAATTACTACAACTGTAGTCCATCAAACACAGATCAAGCCAAACTGGAAAAGCTGTTTTTGAAGAATTAGATATTTTGTGATTTTTCAACTTCTTAAGGTCAGCATAAATCATAATTTCTCCTCTACCATGCTTGGTAGTTGGCTTGGAGATGTTTGTGCTAAAATGCTGTTTTGATTATCAATGAATGTCAAAGCTTTACTCTCATCTGTGTAAAAAAAACTCCTGTAGGTCAAAATGAGATGGCATGTTCTTGTTTGAGCCAAAGCACTTCTTACCGGAAAACATTCCACATAATCCATATTTGTTTAATTGTTTTCTAATTTTACTTTCATGAACTTTAAACAGATTTTGCCAGTTTCCTAATTTGCGATGTGGAAAACTGGGCTTTTTAAACATATACAGTCATATTTAATAAATTAGAATTTGTGTTCTGATGAGGTTTGCTTGTCAGATTAAAAATAGCTTTTGAAAACAAACATAAAGCAGATATTCAACATACTTTATTATAAAGTCCATATTTCTGTATTAATAGTGGTTTTTTTATTCTTCCAATATGATATTCTAATCCTGGATGTTGTGTTTTCATAAAAAGAAAATCATCATTAACAGAATTAAAAGCTTGAACACAACAAGTGTGTAATTAATTTATACAATGTTTCCCTTTGTGAACTGAGTTACTAAAATAAAGTTTCCAATAATATTCTACTTATTATAATGAGGACAAAAAGTAACACACTCTGTCCTGATTCATCCAAAATGGACATTTTCAAACCCAGAATCCAGCTCTGCACATGGCAGGACTTTATGTTTTACAAAACCTTCTTCATTTTGCCATTTTCACATGTAAGCAACGTAATCCCACATTGTACCGAAAGTTACATTTGACACCAGTTCTGTTCTCCCGGCAACTACCAAACCCAGTCTGGTCCACTGCCAGACAGAGACACATGATTCATCTCCGCAGACAAGACGTCTCCATTCCTGTAGTGGCGGAGAGTTTTGCACCATGATTTCTGTGCTTTCCACTGAACTTGGTGATGTAAGACATAGATGCAGCTGCGTATTCAGTTTGGAGGAGCAACATGAAGGTTGGAGGTCTGTAACTACTGAGTCTACAGAAAGTCAGCGATCGTTCTAATCGTTCCCATTATTTCCACTTTATTACATTATGAGTTGACTGGAAAATTAAATAGAGAGGAAATTTCACTACTAGAGTATGACTTACTGCCTTTGGGGCATCGTGTCATGGTGCCACGCTGGAACCCAACGAGCTTCTGAGAGCAACCCGTTCCTCCGTAAATGGTCGTAGAAGAGTTCGTGTTTCAATTTTGTTCTGCTATGTAGATTGGTAGTGAATACTTTTCGCACTATCATGTTTGTAAAAACTCAAGACAGAGACACAGGGTACTCTTTTATTTTTCTTAATGGCAGCGTGTGTGATTAAAGAGCGAGGAGGGAGGAAGGGCTTTTTGTCAGAACAGAAACATGAAACCAAATTGGCACAAATGCTCAGTGGCTGTTTACATGTCGGACGAACCAAATGAAGAATAATTAGAAATGGAACCGCTCCATTCCCTGATCTCATTGTATGATGGATAAGCAACAACAAAGACCCTTAAACAAATTTGCACAGAACATCTGCCACTGCACAGATCTGTTTAGATTTATTTTTTTTACTGTTGTTTGTGTTGGTGTCTGTCCTGCCTACGTCATAGAAACATACAGGCATATTGCCAGGACCCTATATACAGAACCTACCAGGACACCGGCTGTCAGCCTGTCAGGAACCACATAATTTGGAATGAGTGGAATGTCTTCCAACCCCATTAAAGTTTTATCAGGCCCACCTTCACTTTAACATACACTTCTGCTGACTGTACATTTCCCTCAGAGGACAGGAAACCTGGCTGTGTGTTTCATTCTTCCTGAGTTACCGTTTATAGAGTTAATTACTCACTTAAGGAAGAGATAACATCAGAACCATAGAGAAAAAAAAAGAAACAATCCAATCCACAAATTAATAAAACCATTCTAAACATGTCTGAATAAAGACATTTTTTTCGTCTGAGATTGTGAAGGACACATTCGTCAGGACAAACACAGCAATTACAGAAGGCCTGTTTAAAAATTAAACCGTGAAGAGGATCTAAATAAAACTTTTCAGTGTGTTTCCGTGAAGGCTGCATGTAAATCTCTGTGGATTCAGATGCTTTTACTCCACTCCAGTGTACGGTGGATAATAGAGTGCCACCAAATGGCATATTATTCTTACATTGGATATGCATGCGAGATAGAGGACACATAAGGAAGTGCAGTGATGCACAAACCAATCAAGGACAATGAACCGAGCACAGAAATATGCAAGGACCCACACGCTTTTGTGCAGAGAAACCTGAATGAGTAAACCAGAGATCCAAAGGACTACCTCAAGGACTATCTCTCTTTCTCTCTTTTGTCTGCTTGTCCCTCTGATTTTCTCATCTCCTATTTTTTTTTCAACAAAAAACAAACCAGGTGTGCGGCTGGCACTCCCTCCTCCCTCAGCCTGACACCTCAGGGATGACGGGATGAGTGAGAGCTACGGAGAGGAAAGGGAAAAAAGTTGGATAAGAGGAAAGGAAATTCCCAGCAGAGGGAAAGGGGAGTACAGACATTCCTGGGGTGTGAATTGTTACAACCCCTCCCTTTCATTCCGCCCTCGTGGAACGGAGTCCAAAATGCCTCCGGGCAGATATGACCCTGAAACTGAAACACACACACACAACACAGACGCGTGCGGGCCTATGAAAAGCATTCATCTGCTCCTGAAAGAGCTGGATAAAGACATCATCTGTCATGGTTGTCAGCTTAAGTCTCCTGCCCCTCAATAACAACACCAACATGTACATGTCTGCCTGCGTGCGCGCAAGAGCCCGCCCTCAATAAAACAGAGGCTAGCTTAAAAAAAAGTGTGTGTGTGTGTGTGTGTGTTGGAGGGTGTTACAAAGGAAAGCCCCCTCACAATTCCCGACCTCCAGTAAATCACATGGACAAACACAGATTCATCCTTCGCTCTCATCTCTCTGTAATGGTAGGATGGAGACGTCATCTGTCACACTCGGCTGTCAACTATCCAAACACGCCCGCCCACCTGTCCACACACACACATACGCACAGCCTAAACATATGCACATACACTGTAATATTTCTATCTGTAAACACACCAATTACCTGACAGCAGCATGGGGTCCTGAGGAAATTGCAGCTTCATTATCATGTCGGTTATTCTGTTAACCTTCATGTCAGAGTTGCTGCAACACACTCACAGCAACCAAGCAGTCACGATTTCAGGTTGACAGGACGACCGTATCTGTGTGTGGAGGAGGTCATTCAGACTAAATACGTTTGTCAAGTAGGAAAATAAAACATATAAACTCAGCAGGGATGGTTTTGTGTGAACCAATGAACACAGACCTCAGAGGAATCTGTAGAGGAATGTGCAAAACTTGTTAACCACCCCGGTTATTTGGCTTCGGACATTTGTTCTGCAAAAATGTTCGCGAACTCGAGATTGCACTTGTCTCCAGTTTTGAATCTACAAGCAGAAGGAAGACCTGCCTCAACAATATCAAGCTTCTGGACGTAGTTTACCCTCGTTTAAATGAGGCATGAATTTAGGACAAAACCAAAAGTCACCTGCAGATCAAAAGGGAAACAAGCAGCTGGTGTCACAGCTGGCACGGCAAAAAAAAAAAAAAAAGGCCAGGGAACTGATCCAGTCCTATAACGAGGTCTGGATGATATTGTTACATATAATTTTTCAGTCGGATAAATTGTGTAAACTGTGCTAATGAAACGGATTCTTAATAAATGAACTTTGTAGAGAAGATCTGACTGTGTTGCTCTGCATGGTTTGGGGATGAAGGAGATGGTGAGAGGGAGCAAAACTCCTGTCTATGGATATCAAAAGCATATTTTGGATTTATTAGTGCTTCATCATTAATAAACAGGAGTTTTTTTATGGGCATTCCATGACTTTGTGTTCCACTTGTGCCTCAGACAAAGAAATGCTTTGTAAAAGAAAAAAATATTAGGTAATAACATATTTTCTTCAACTTAATAAACCCATTCTTTCCCTCTGTCCTCACAATACAGAGATATTAACGTTTTTAACCACCTGAATGTCAGTTTTGATGGGTAAAGTCCCACTTTACTTGTAAAAATACATAAATAAATACATATTTATTTATTAATAATAAATAAATCAATACCAAGATATGCATGACGGCATTCCCATACTTTACTTTTGACAGATACATTCTAACGTGCTGATTTGCTGTTTTATAAATTTTAATTAGCAATGCATCTCACTTACTTTTTTGAAAGTTTGTTACATGGTGAAAATACTTGAAACTAGTAAAAGTATTGGTAATACCACTAACACTCAACAGTTGAAGTAGCATTGATTAGCATTAGCCAACTGGCTAAAAAAGTTGGAAACAGATTTATTCATTTAGTCTTTTCTGACAAAGAGCATTCATTCTTAGATATCCAGTTGCTGCAGTCAAAGTAGCCAAAGTTGTAAGAGCTCCTTTTAATTTGCAGGACTACAAAATCAAAAAACTGTATTTGCTTTAAAAACAGTCTGATGCATAATCTAGCAAATAAATCAAATCAAATTTCTCGGTTGGTCGTGTCCAAAGCGGTAATAATTTTGATTGGCATCTTTTCTGAAGCTCATTAATTTCTGAGTTAAACCTCGTTAGTTTAATCGTTTTTTTGTTTTTTTTTCATGGTTTTTGTCTGACTTTTCTTGGTAGGAAGCAGTTGCCAGGCGACAAGAGCTGTGTCCAAAATGTCTTCATTTGTCAGTCACTCCTTACACATTTTAACTGTAAAATGTAATTTTGCACGCCTATAACTGTCATTGTAATTTTTCATAATCACTGCTAAATACCAGGCTGCACACTGACTCATAAAATGTATCATGTCTTCACTGTAGCTTAGCAAGACTTGATGGGGGAAGGATCAGCTGCCAAGATGAAAAATGGTCACGCCTTTTTAGTTCAGCCATCTCTAAAAACCAACCTGATATTTGGTGTTGCATCATCAGCTTCCTGTTGTGCTCAACATCACTGTGAGATGGAGCATCTTTAGAAAAGACTAGAAAGATGATCTGGGAAATAGGTTTTAATATTCAAAAAAAAAAAAAAAAAGTGCAAATTTTAAGATCCAAAACCTCAGTATAAAACTCGTAGATGAGCTGTAGATGGGAAAATGTAAGATTTTATTCCAATTAAGAAATTCAGTAAAACTGAGGTTGATGTAGGTGTGAGTAATTGTGAGCAGAGGTATTTTGCTATAATTAAAAAATAGATATCTTACTTAATTTCAAGTTATATATTCTCTAAACAGGGGGAAAAAAAGACTTTTATATGTATATTTTAAAATTACAGAAATAAAAATGGAATAGGAAAACAAATATATGTACAATTTACATTTGTATATTCACAAAAGTGCCTCCACCAATTGGACGAGCTGTAGGATTTCTTCTGAAGAAAAATTTTATTCATTTCTGCTCACACTTCAGTCGCCAGCATCTGCTTCACACAACCATAATGTGCATAACAACAAATCAAATACTGCATCACAAAATGGTTCATAATATCATTAAAGTATATGGCTCATAACAGCACACATAACATACATTGGTATTTTACGCCACTGACTTTAATTGCAGAAACAGATGTCTTTCTGAAGTGAAGATGAAATCTAGTCAATGGAGAAAACATTTTCAGTTATGCAGTTAATGGCTTCCAGAAACTGTATCAGCAGCAGAGTTCTGCAAATTATTTTTTCACAGAGGGAGGGTTTCCTGTTAAGACTATCAAAATACAACATTTGAGACTCCCCACCAAAAAGCTGGTTATGCTTGTCTATTTTAATAGTTCGAACACCAAATATACATTAATATGTATTAATGATGAGGGTGGAAACCATCTTGGCATGGCTGCAGAAGCTAACGTCTACAGTCTTTCTTAGCTCCACGCTTGGTGTTACAGCCAATCAGCACCAAGGACAAAGAACGCCACTCCTCGATTGGCTGCTTTGCAAACGCCAGCCAATAGTGGGTCAAGTAGCATCTATTGTTTAATTTATGTTTTTGGCATTTGATCTTTAGTGATGAATTCCAGGCCGTAAGTAATGTGATGGTAAAATTAAGATACTGGATACAAATAATTGTGGGATTTACTCTAAGAGCCTACACAATGACAGTCCAAACTACTGAGTCTCATCTGATTTTTGCTGCTAATTGTGAATTTCTGATTTGAAAACATTCACCTCCCGTTTATTGTTCTTCAGTGGTCTTGGTTTGAC
Source organism: Brachyrhaphis roseni (assembly GCA_903066815.1). Taxonomy (NCBI): domain Eukaryota; kingdom Metazoa; phylum Chordata; class Actinopteri; order Cyprinodontiformes; family Poeciliidae; genus Brachyrhaphis; species Brachyrhaphis roseni. Next base: position 46,053 of record CAEFZY010065182.1, on the reverse strand, counting down.
TGATTTGATGCCGAAAGCAGCTGGATTCTCTCACTATAGACCGGACCAATCACTGTTTGGCCATGAAAAAAAAAAAAAAATCCTCTAGTGGTGCCAGTTAGTCTGCATGGCCTCTTTGCTCAAAGTGACATTGGCTCGGAAAGCATTCAGTCAACAGTGCCACCATGCATTAAGAACACAGAGGCATGTTTAGATGTGAGAAACAAAAAGATAAATTGGGTTATGCTACAAAACAATCCATGGAAAACATCGAGAAGAAAACATCAGCATTATATTAGATGTACATTCACAGAAATAAACCTTTAAAAAACTCCTATGATGGAGAAAGCTTGATTCTGTCTATCCCAGTGTTGATTTGGACCATGAAAGACCCAATAAAAGCAAGCCCACAGCATCACAGGTCCTCCACCAGCCTGGTTTGTCCCACTTCCTGTTGGTGAAAATGTTTTAGTTTTCACCAATAAAAGGGAAAAAGGAAAATTAAGTATAAAAAATAAGAAAACAAAACATTTTTGTTATTGCTCAGAATGGAGATTGCAGCTTTCTTGTTGCCATTTCCTGACCCATTAAAAATCCTTGTGCATCTACATTACCTGAATCAGTCAATCTTTATTCATAGAGCAGTTTTCATATTCAGCCAGGGAGCAATAAACAAAAAGCAATGATAAACAAATATCAGCAAAGACAAAACAAAGAATAAAGAATGAGCCAAGCATAAAAAAAGTTTAGTTAACTGAGGTTGTTTAGTTTGAAGCTACATGAATGTATAAAGCATAAAGAAATTAAATATTAGTAAAAAATAAAAAAAGTTTTGAATAAGTACATTTATTCAAACATAAAATCCAAATTTAGCACAAAGAACTAAAAAAAAACAAAATTAATTCAATTACTTTAAATCAATATAAAATAAGAAAAAAGTGTGATTCCGAAGATCAGGACTAAATAATTATAAATAGTAAACATCGTCCAGAAGTGAAACAAAAGCTGAATTAATAATGCTAAAAAATAAATAAAAAAAGAACAGTTATAGTCTCTATTGCCATTAGGTTGTGTTCTCCCATTTATCAATTTTGAGGAGTGTTTTGGGAATAAAGGAGCCCTAAAGTAAAAATAATATTCATTCTTTAAACGTTTCTAGCACCTCAAAAGAAAATTTAAGTTTAATTGAGAGTTATAAGAATTTAATTGATAAAAACAGTCAGTAGGTTTGCCACTAGTGATTAATAGATTTGAATTTTTCCCAATTTACTTCATACCACAAAAATAAACTAGGTTGAACTGAATAAAGGTACAATATTTATCTTTATTATTATTATTATTATTATTATTATTATTATTATTAATATTTTTCAGCCTGGGATTAAGCTGCTGCAATACAAGATCAATAATTACCATGGATACCATTTCATGTGGAAGACCATGTAGAAGTGAAGAAGAAGAAAAAAAGGAAAATAAGTAATTTGATCACAATACAAAACTCAGTGTTGAGTTTTTTCCAGTTTTAAATATGTTTTCTGTTAAAGTGTGTAAATACAATAAAAACATCCAGGCAGGAAAATGGCCTTCATACCACAGATACCATAAAATACTCACCACCGTGTGGACAGTTCTGCCTCCAGCTACTCCAACACACACCGTCATCCACACACACACACACACACACACACACACACAGGAGGAAGTGTTTGTGAATTCACCATGTGTCCAGTAAGTGCTGATAATGAAGCTGTCTGTGGTGATCAATAGAGATCAGCTCCCGTCACTTCTCGGCGCTCCGGCCCCTCACCGCTCTTATCTCAGTCCTTCCTCTCCATTCTCCTCCGCTCGTTCTCGCTTCCCGGCCTGATTTGTGGTTCCCACATCATCGCTCACTCTTCTCCTCCATCCAATCTCCAGCATCATCACCACCATCATCATCATGGGCCTGAAAATATGTGCCTGTGAAAAGTTTCCCATCGTGCGGAATATGGTTTTCCGAGGTGAGCATAGAAACCATCCAACTCGGAAACAACTCGGTGTGGTTTAACAAGTTTTTATGTTTCTACGGAAGGAGATGTTGCCATGTTGAGGCTGTTTTGTACAAATGGGCATCCAGACCAAATGTAGGACTAAGAGTATACTAAAGAAGTCTTTTTATTTCTCCAAATCAACTCACAAACTGTAAAAAGGATTACATTTTATTTATTTTATTTCATTTTGATGATTATATCTCAGATAATTAAAACCCATGTTGTTACAGAAAATTAGGATATTATTACGTGGGACTACTACAAAAGGATTTTATTACTAAAATTGTGGGCGAAACTCTGTTTAGCTGACAGACAGCTGCTGGTGCACTCTACAAGGAGAGTAAACCACAAAAATCATTGTTACTCATGTTATTTACAGAGTGATGATTTCAAGCATGTTAATGGGAAGTTAAGCGGAAGGAAAAACAAACGAGCCTCAGAGCATTGAGAGCCGACTCACACAGACATGTCCAGAATATGAAACTCTGAAACATACATTACAAGTCATCCTAGTTATCAAATTAAAATATTAACCTCAGTTTAATATTCAAATTAACTTAAAAAGTTTTCTATCTAAAGAAACTCAGGACTTTGCGTCGAGTCGTTGACTTGCAGCACTGGAGGTCAGCGGTCTCCTCAGTGTTTTAGATGCTTCACTGAACACCTGGATCCAGTGAACCCAGGCCTCCACTGAGCTCCGTGACCTGCTGCAGGTAATTCAGCCGACTGGATCTACAGCTTCAGAGCAGGAGCGCATCAAGAGAAGCAGGACAGGAAACGGACTTTAGTTTTCCATGCTCACATTTTCTTTTCAGTGAGTGAGTGTCCATCACCAGGCCATCCCAGGCAACATGCACACGCCCCTGCTGGTCACACATAAATGAGCATAACTGTGTCCAGTTAGCATAGCATCCATGTGTTTCAACTGTTGAAGGAAGAGTTTAGAGAGGCCCCTGGAGAGGTTTTGAAACTCAAAATTTGTTTCTTCAAGGAAAATGAACGAACAGCTGAACAACCCGGTGCAGTGACAGCGTGACTAGTATTTCTCTGTGTCCTTTTTTCTTTTCACCTGGTCGATGCTGGCCTCTAAAAACTCTTTTCTACCTTCTTCTCTCCACATATTTTTGTCCTCTAGTCTTTGTCGAACGCGAGACAACAGAGAGTCTTCCCGGCAGACACATTTTTTCAGCGTCTCTTTATGAATAGACTTCATTTTTGTGACCTTGTAAAGTTTGACATGCTCAAATGAGATTCCTGAAGTCTGACTGTCTGCCTGCCATTACACACATTTTGTGAGGCAGAATCGGGGAAAAGAACCAGTTCTTTGGGTGATAGCAGTCATTTCAAAAGCTGACTTTAACTCATGTGTTGTTCTTTTGCTCAACTTTGCATTTGCGAGAAAAAATACAGGAGAACAGCACCTCAGGCATGCTAACTATTATAATTTTCCCTAACTTCTGTACCAGTTTCCCTTTCTTTTTATATTTGTTTGATCATAACTCGTGCTGGCGTTTGGTCCTGATGCTCGGGCCAGCTAATTGGAACAGAGCAGAGTCAAATGGGGTCCGCTGGGTCTGCAGCACTTCATCCAATCTCTGCAATATTTTCTCTAACGTTGATGAATGCATCTTTCTCTGGATTAATAAGAATATTACCATAAGAAACTGAAACCTGAGGGTAGAAAATACGTCACTGCTGGGCCTGCATCTGCAGCCTTTTAGTATAGATTTAATACTTCTTGAACATTATAAGCTGAACTCAAATAACACCATGATTTCACACTAGAGCTACCTTTGGCTATAATTATAGCACCAATTCTTCTAGTTTGCCTCTACCAGATTTGCACATGTTCACAAAAATCCAGCAATTAACGATTAAAAACCAGGAGCTTGAATACAAAGAAACCAGATTGACTCATTAGAGAGAACGTGGAAATCAGGAAAACTGAAGAAGGGAGACAAATGAATCTATTTTAGAGTTGTCTTTGACTTTTCTACTTATAGTATTACCTGAAACATCATTAATTGTAATTTTTAGTCAATTTTTTCTTTATTTTGCCACAACAGGTTTTTTAGAGCAGGTTGAATTGCTGGGCCATTGAAATGTGGAGTACAATTAAACTTACTTTCACCTTAACACAAAAGGAGCTGAATTAAGACTTAAAATCAACTACAAAGAAAGAGGAAACACTAATACAAATCTAAGTGGGGGAAAAAAACTGAATGCACAAAGAAAAAATACAAGAATAAACTCAGAAACTGAAAACACAGCAATTAAGTAATGACAAACCCTTAGTAAATGGAATGACCATTTGAAGAAATGAAGGGAATATGGTAAGACCTTTCAAGCATACGTTAACAACAATGAAATGATTGAAGCACAAATAAAAACCAAAGGATCGTAATAGTAAAGAGTCAAAATACGACAAAGTTTAAGGGGAGAGGCAACTTGTGCAAATCAGTCCAACTCAGACTGATTCATCTCCATGCCGCCACCACTACACTGACCAGCTTTTAATGCTTAAAGAACGTTGCGCTACATCAGCGACGTCGTGTTTCCAAGTGTAACAGGCGACTGCAAAGCAGGCCTGATTAAACACGATGACGGTGGCGTCAGCAGCCAGGAAGCCCAGCGAGTTCTGACCTCTGATGTCAAGCAGCTGCACCCTTACATCCACTTCCTCTCCACCTTCTCCGGATCGTCCTTCCCAGCACTCGGTGAAGGATCTCGGCTGATTGCCTCGGCTGATGGCTGCGGGGGAGAAAAGGGAAAGCTGCGAGGTGGAGAGGGGAAGATGATCGGTTGCGTCGGGAGAAAATGGCCGAGTGTTGCTTTTTTCCCCCCTTTGTGCAAATTTTAGATTTAGGGGGTTTCAGATGTTCACCTCGCTGCTGCAGCAGCTGCAGAAAGAGCAAACAGAGTACAAGAGAGGGAAAATAAACTAACACTAAACCCAGAGTTTGCACAAGTTGTATTTGTAGCAGACAGTGGAGCTGTTTGGGATGGTGTTAGAGGGTTTTGTCTTTGTGCGGCTGATGTTTCATTAGATCCAGATCCTCGTCTTACTCTTGTTTCTTTGTATTCCTTCAAAAATAACAGCAGCTTTGACTCCAGTTACCCCTGGTTACATAATCATTACTAATGAGCCAATTAAGCGAGGAAGTAACGACCAAACAAAACCACTAAATGACAATTTTGCTATTTTATCCACTGTGACTTCTTTTATGTCACGTAGCAATAATTATGCCATCACGGTATATAGGCGATCTTAATTTCCTTTCATATTAAATGCAATTTCTGGAAACCATCTGAAGACCACCTACTTGATGCTTTATGACTCACATCGTGACTCACGGTTCAAAGCGAGCCACTCAGGCACTGAATGAAACTGGCATTGATGTTGTTCTTCCCTCCTTTCCTGTCTATAAAACAGACATGATGCTCGGTGACCCTGTTCAGACCTGCCATTAAAACAGAAGACAGACTAAACCCCGACTTCTCACGCCTGTTATTAAAACCCGTCTTGAGTGATCCGATCTCGGTTAATTAACTGAGATTGATTACATTTTTTGGAAGCCTGCGTTCATATCCGACATCCACACACAGGCCTAACGAATACAGGAGCTATGGAATGAATGAATAAATCACTAAAGTCGAATCTGTCTGACATGACGAAGCATCATCCCCTATTTTACAGGAACTGTATGGGGTACCATTAACAGTTGTTGTTTTTGTTTTTTTTGTTTTTTTACAATGGTGGGTGTTTTTTTTTCTCTCAAATAAAATATTGGATTTCTCAAAATTTAATCCAAAAGTAAAAATAAAAAACAAAATGTTGTCATGTGCGCCAACCGATGTGAAGAGAGGTGCTTTTATCTGTTTTTCACAATGCTCTTATTGATTGATGCTTCTCATGTTTATGTTTCATTTTCATTCAGTTGTTGGCATGACCTAAATCCTTTATTGTAAAAAAAAAAAAATAATAATAATAATGTTGGCTGATGTTACTGATGCGACATTACCATTTCTAATCCATGGGGATCCAGTCTGCTGGCCGCTCACTCTGTGGTCCTGTGTTAACAGATCGGCCTCAGATTGATGCCCACTGGACTGTTGTTGAGGAGAACAGAGGAAATAAAAGAGAGTCCAACTAATGTCTCCCCTCCCTCTCAGGTTTTCTGCTCCTCTCTTTTTTCTTTTTTTTTTTTACCGTCTTCCCCCGCTGTCCTTTCAGTCTTTTAGCCGCTGTGATTTGTGGAGGCAGACAGCGATTGGGGAGGAGGTAACTTCAGGGTAGACTTCTGCTAAAAGAGGAGAAGAAAAAGACGGGACGGAAGGAGAGGCGGGCAGGGACAGAGGGCACACGGCTTGGTAAATAAAGGGATGTGAGTTGGAGAGCAGCAGTTTGTCAGGCCAGACACGCTGTGCCAACGTGTGTGTGTGTGTGTGTGTGTGTGTGTGTACATGGCGGTGTGTTTGTGCAGAGTCGGTAAATCTGCCCGCTGCAGCCTGTGAGCGCTGTGCTGTGAATCCTCTCACAGATGGACTGTTGCAAACACACAGCAGCGCTCATTCATATTAATGAGCCAAATCTATACGATGAAAATTTAATGCCAACAATTTGTGACTCGCCGCCAAGTGAATATCAAAGTGCACAATTAGAGGAGGATCAGGAATGTAGGAGTGTGTGGGCTGGATGCAGATGTGTGGCGAAAGGACGGAAAAATCCACCACAAATGGTCTTAGCAAGGCGCAAGATTCAGTTTTCAGCAACATGTATCCTCTCCAGGTAACACGGTAACATCATGAGCAGACAAGATACAATCCTATTTTGCAAATATAATGCTGTAAAATATTTCTATGTGTTTTGGTTAAAGCATAAGTGAAGTTTTTCTTAAATATTTTTAATTAAGAATTTTATTTGCATAGAAAGAAAAGAAACAGTATAATTTAGAATGTGAGAGTCCTTGAAGAAATACTGTGAGAGAAGATTCACAGCTATCCACATTTAGATAATTTATCCCTTAGAGACCACAAAGACACAGAAACTGTGACAAATTAAGGTAAGGAATCACTCAAAGGTCTTTATTTCCCACTCTTTGTTCTTGAACAGACAGCTGGCAAACTGGCACCACCCATTAGGTTGGAGTGTTGTGAGAGAAACGCTGTGGACTGACTGGTCCAAGAGCTTAAAATGGGTACATGTTGTGTAAAGTTCCTTTCCAAACAAATTGAAGTCTTGCACAACGCTTAGGATGATTTGAAAATTACTCAATTATAGTTTATGTATTTTAATTTTTTTACATGTCCTGTCCAGTGGCGTAGCATTTCTTGAGTGTCAGCAGTACTCAGACAAGGCCCAACAGATTTAGTTTCACAAGTGGAGCATTACAGCATTTGCTCTATATCTTCCTTGCAGAGTTGCTCCACGTCATGTATATACAAAAAATTGTTTGAGAAATTGGTTTGCACTTATTTCAAATGCAGTGGGCGCAGAGATGACAAAGAATAAAAGAAATAAAGTGAAGTGGAGCAAAAAGTTACAAGGCAAAGAGGTAGATATGAATAGATGGGAGAAAGATCAAGATAATACAAGAAAACATCCTAGAAATCTGCTTCTACACCTAGAGAAAGAGGAAAAAAAAAACAGAATTGAGAAACAACGGCGACAAACAACACTAGCAGGTATGAGGAGCCACAGACCCGGCCCCAAGGACCTGAGGCAGACATCCAAAAGGCCCCCCAGAGAGCAGGAGCCCCAGGAAGATCACTGTAGAACTAGATCAAGATTCAGGAACGACACTGTTTTTACATTTTGTGGCTACCACTAGGTGGTACACGTGAATAATACTGAGTGTAGAGGGGAGAAGAAGACGAGATTAGACGGAGAAAAGGAATCCCTGATGTTGCTATGCAGCTGACCAAGTTAATAGTAAAATCTGTTAAGAAGAGTTCTTTGTCTACTCATGCTTCTGGGTTCCAAACATAGCAGTACAGATGCAACAATGTGCATCTGTGCAACTTTGCCTTAACAACACAATCAAAATAAATGTGCAGCATAGAGATAGAGATGTGACAGGATGCGACAGGAACTTGGCCAGCCATAAACTCCTCTGGATACCAAAATATTCTAGAATATTCAACAAGTCAACGATCCCAAACACAGCAGCAAATCTACAAAAGAATGGCTGAAAAAGTAAAGAGTTAATGTGTTGCAGTGGCCCAGCCAAAGCCCAGACCCCAACCTGAGGTCTGGGTCCAAAGAGAGCTTTGCTGTAACAAATCTCTGGAAGCCTTTATAAACTGAAGCAGTGTTGTAAAAAAAAAATGGACACCAAAAATATGAGAGAGCAATAAAGTCATTTCGAAATGACAACTGAGGGATTGCTGCTAACGATTTGTTCTTTCTGTTGGGTGTTTTGATGAAGGATAGGTTTTAATAATGCCCTAAAACATAAAACCCTTAAAATGAAAAGTGTACTTTCTCTTCCCAGGCCTGCATGAGGTGTGTGTGTTTGCTAGTGGATAATATTTTGTTGGATTTTATAAAATTTTCTCGCGCCTGAGCAAAGTGTCACTGAGTCACTATCCCCCCCCCATCTCTATGCAACAACAGCACCAAAAATAAACTGTCAGAAAGTTGTTCAGATGAAGAAATATGAAGTGAAATTACTGTGTGTGTGTGTGAGTGAGTATTTTTACAGGTGTGTGTAAGCCTCCCACCTGTGTTTGTTCTTCCCAGTGTGTCACACCGCGGTACGCTTATGCAGCTATTTGGCAGTGATGGCTGCTCCCATGTCAAAACACACACACATATGCACACCTGATACCCAATCCAATATCAGTCTAAATGAGACGAGTGGACCGCGCCGCACTCCTTGTCACTGTCACTGCAGCGTTAGAAAGCGCTCGGAGGAAAGAGTGTAGGATCGAAGGAGGGAGGAACAAGGAAGGCCGGGAGAGTGGATGCTGCTCATTGGCAGTTGTTATTCCCCCTGCAGAAAATGGCTGCCTCCATTAAGTCACTAATGATCCCTGGATTGTGCCGTGCTGGAGTCAGAGAGAGGCACCAACATGTCTGAGCTGGAGGGAGGAGGGGAATGATGCAGAGAAGAGGTGAAATTATGAAGTGAGTGGATAAAAAAAACAATGAAGAAGGAGATGGAAAGGAGGAGGGTCAGTGAGATGAAGAATTTCCTTTCTCAGAGATGAGCAAGAGGGTGGCATCAGCAGAATCCATCCATCCATCCATCCATCCATGTAATGATATCTTCCATAATTTAATAGCAAACTTGTACATTTATATTTCCACAAGTAACTTAAAACTCTCTAAATCTGAATCTGGAAAAGTTACTCATTTTTACTTGGACAAAGTATCAGAACCTTGACATCAGCACTCACTCCATCACATAGTCCAATGAGCGTGACATGATTGGACATGAATCCTGTCTCTTCACACGTGAAACATGCACTCAGTCTCAAATCCAGTCTGAGGCCCTATAAAAGACATTCTTTAAACAGAGTGTAACCAGATTTACCATGTAGACTCTCATAAGGACATGGACCAGAAAAGTGCCCATAATAATTACTAGGAAACCTTTTGAAAAGGCAGCTGTGTCACTACAACGTCCTCTTCAAGATGCAAACTTTAAAGGTTATCTGCTTCAACTTGAATAAGTTGCAAGAACTCACCTGTGTTTTTTCAACTCCCCCAAAATAGCCTTAAATTAATCTCCATCTATCCATGCCTCAGTAAGCACTAAGAAGGCGCAGACCCATCCTCGAGCCAATCACCACAGAGTTCTGCTTACTGAGGAGCGGGTAAATGCCGCAGCAAGTTGTTTGATTTGAATTTGAATTTTAAAACATCTCCCCCATTACGTTTTCCATTATTTAATCAATTATTCATGAAATCTACAAATGAGCAAGGGTGCTCTTATGCTGAGCAAACACTTGGACAGCACCAAACAATGTTTCTCCTTCAGTACATCAGCCTCGTCCTCGAGTGTCTCCAAAGGGCACTCGGATGAAGAAGTGGGGACAGGACGGAGACGGGAGCAGAGAACCCAAAGGCACTAAAAGAAATAGTTGCAGGAGCAAGAGGGGAAGCAGGAAAGGGTGGCAGATGGAGGACGGTGACAAAGGGGGCAACTGGGATAGGCAGACGGAAGGAGGGGATACAGACAGACGATAAGACAGAGGGCAAACCGAGTTGAAGCAAGCAAGGCCAACCAAGCAGCATCTGTGATCAATAATATGCACACGGCGTTTAGGCTCTATCACAAAACTCTCAAAGTGAGAATTCAGCTTCCTGTTTCCATCACCATGTGCTTTCTGAAAGAACTGAAGTGCAGGGGGCAGTTTATGCCTCTGAACCTCCAAGTGAGGTAGTCAGAGCCCCTTATGAGAGACTTATGTAAGTGTTGGCCGACTTTATGTGTAGCAATAGTCTGACAATTTATTTTTAAAAAACAGAGCAGCAGTAAAGCAGTGCCTTATGTCTTTTCTTGCTACTGTAGTAGCGAACATTGAAAGAGTTGTGGTGAAAAGACAGAATGGATCTCTGAACCTCAGCCAGGAGAGTTTTTTTTTTTTTTTTTGTAGCATGACCGTTCATCCATCTCCTTAATTGAACTCTAGTTTGTTCATCAAGAAAATCCGGTTCACTTAGGAAGCCAAGTGGACCAAGGACTGCTCCAAAAGCAGGAAGTGAATTATAGCACTTTCTTTCCAGTCGGATGTGCCTCAGGACTCCTCTAACAGGAAGTATCCAGGAGATCTGATCATATGCATCAGAGGATGATCAGGTGGTCAGGAAAATGACACAAAGAATCTAAAAAAGAGACACAATATTTTGCTGCATTTCACAGGACAGCTAAAAGTTTTATTTTTTTTTTTATTGCAAAGATACTGGAAGTAGCTTAGCTATGCTAGCTTGACTTTGACAACCTTAACATGTTTCAGTTCAGTTTATATAAAAATAAGATGACCCACAGACACTCATTCTGACTGCTCATCAAGAGAGCATGTGTTTAAATTAGCTAAACTTCTGAGTTACACTCCTTCTCGATTAATGATTCATAAACAGACATAGCTCAGAGAGAGGCTCACATCTGGAGGCTTAAGAAGTGAAAGATAATGTAGATTAGCAGAGAAGAGCAGGTCTTTTGTATCACTATATTTCATAGCAAAGTTGAACTCTTTGGGGAAGAAGATCCCGTGCTAAGATCCAAAAGAAATCTATTGTTTTCTGATTTTCCCATCGCTCTGTCTCTAGCCCAGTTCAGCCAAGATAAAGACGGAGATGTAATGAGAAACTGTACAACACTGTGTCGTCCATCTGAGCCCCAGTTGCTTTGGTCAGCACACATTTTAAGCAAAGCCAAATAGATACTCTGATAAAATAAAGGATAGGACAAGGGGGGCCTAGAGGATATTGAAAAAGCAACAAATGACCTTCTCAAAGTTGCATCTCCCCTCCCCTGCCTTCCCATCTCCGTCTTTCCCACTCACTCACCCTCTAATGGTTATTTACCTTGCTGGAAAGGGCTTTGCTTTCTCACCAGAGGGATCGACAACGGGGCGTGAGCAAAAGCGGGGCAGCCTGCTTTTGGAGGACGGTGAAGGAGAGGAAAGAGAAGGAGGAATATATCATTTGGTGTCAGTCTCCCCGGCGACACCAAGTGCTCTTTCTACTCTCCTTTATAGCTGGAGCAGAAGTGAAGGTTTGGATACAGAAAGAAAGAATTACATGTCAATATTTGCTCCCGCTGACTGGCTGGGTTGAAACAGATACATTTCATGTTCTTGTTGTTTTTTCCCCGCTCAAGACAATTCGAGAACTCCGGCTTTGTTTGGGGATGTTTAGGGGTCACACAGAAAAAGCCACAGATGATGCGATAGTGAACAAGGTGACCAAGGGAAAGGTATGAACGGAAAGGAGCATTAGTGATACTGACAAATAGTGATTTTAAAGCTGCAGAAAGAGAGAAAGCAGAGTGGACATTTCCCATAGCAAGTCATCGAAATACAAACAATGAATGGAATCATCGTCCAGGGCCCCTGGTCCTCCGTCTCATTGACTGCAGGCTGTATCATCTGGATGAGCGGTTATTGCTCTTGAACCACAGCCTGTTCCTGCCTGGAAATGGCATTGTCTGAGCACTTTTGTTTTTATTGTATTCAGCAAGGAGAGTGGCAAGAAGAAGAGAAAATCTCTCCATGTGGTTCTTTGTGTAACATTTTCAAGACTAAATTGTGACAAAGTTTACTTTCTTATATTTGCTTTCCCGATGTTGACAATGCTTCTTCAACAAAAGGATCCGATTTAAAAAATAACATTACAGCACCTTGAAAAAGGGACCCACAACTAGCTGAACATGTTGTAATTTTCCTATTAGACTGAAAGTTATTGAGGTTTTTTATACATAAAAACTTAAAGTTACATTTTTCTATTGCCTTCTATTGCAACTCCAGTTCGTAAAGAAAGTACTGAATGTTACTTATTATGCAAAAATTTCTACTTGGCGGAGATATTGCCTTATCACTTCATGTGTCATTTACCTAGGAAGCTTAAGCACCATGGGAACATCCGTGTGATAATATGTTTTTAAGTGTATAAAAACTAAAAGTTCTAAAGTATTTTAATGTGTTGGTTTTACATCTGTAACAAATATTTATTGTTATAACTGGATTCCTTAAACACTTTAATCTATTGTGCTGAGATTTTATTTGACATACCAACTTAAACTAGTGAGTTATTGTGAGGTGAAACAAAAATGGTTTTCTAATTTTGGGGGTTAAATGGTTTTCTTAAATGTTTTAGGGATGCTTTAACTTTCTACTTGCATCTCATATGCTGGACAATGGAAAGCTTAGACATTGTTCATCACCTCTTTAATAAAGTTAATCAGTAAATTTTTCATTTTTTTCACTGTGATAAAATCAAAGTATACTCATTCTTTCTATGTCAAACTAAATACTATAACTCAAAATGACAGATATTTAGAATAAAATTATTGACAAACAACAGCCTATTCTTTAAAAACTGGTGCAACTTTTCTCTGTGCAAGATTTATATAAAATTAAAGTGCTATCTGTACTTTACCCTAAACTCTTTTCACACATTTCAGTCGCCTCATGGTGTTGCAATCATCAAAAGTTGAACCACAGACCAACTACAGAACAATAAAACAAAAAGACCTCCCAAGGCCTCAGAATTAAGAAAACTGGCCTCATATTCAGGTTGATCAAAGGTAATTTTTTTCTTTACAAATCTTCCAATCACCTTCATCAGCCATTAAAAGGTGTTCTTAAGTCGACTCTCATTGAAATCAAGCGACAATAATGCTGATTGTCAATGATGTTGATTGGCAGTGAGGCAACTGTATTCTTCTGGTAACAAAAGCATTTGATTGTTGGATTGGAATTAACAAAAATTTGAATAAAGGTTAATTAGAGCCGTGGATGAAAAAAACAACAACACTCATTCAGAGCAAAAAGGTGTGAAATAAGTATCACAATAACTCACTTTCTGTTGCAGGACATGACTGACCTCAGGTGAACGTTCCCATATGAAGCCCTTATTTGTCTATAAATAAAGCAGTAAAATATGTAGGAATAATTCAAAGATGCATATGGTGTTATTTTATTTCTTCGTCAACATGGAGAAATCTCAAACATCTCTAATTAAAAATTCGGGAAGACAACTACTTTTACCTCATTAGGAAACCTTGTTCCTGTTATTAAATGTGATTTTGTTTTTAGACTTGTACTTTGAAACTCTGAGTCCACAGGTACCATTTAAGTGATTGCAGTTTGGATTCTAATTCACGAGGCTCGTCTTGCCTCTCAGCATGGAGGCCCATTAAGTTCGATTGTCTCCAGAAATAATGCTTGGAATTAAATTAGAGTGAAACTCTGACTTGGTGGAAAGGCATCACAGGAAAGAAGGATGCATATTAAATTATCTGAGATTGACTAATTACAAGTACAGATAAAGTTGTTTGATTTTTATATTTTGATAGAAGTGGAAAAAGTGTGGCACAAACTTGACCTTTTATTCTTCGTTGTACTCCACTAGCTTTTGGCAAGTTGTGAAAAGATGTGCCAACAGTCATTCTGGTATCTGGGAACCCAGGAAGCATCGCTTTTATCTCACGACCATCATTTTTTATTATCGTTGGCAGAAGTACACAATGCCTCTCCAGTGAAAAAGGAAGCAATCAGTCGTGGTAAAGCTGGAACTCCCTTTAAATAAACCAAGCATTTTCACTTCCCATTAGCTTTCAATTTAATTAATCCAAACTCATTTCGTTTTGAGAGTCAACATAGTCTGGGTCAGTTTGGATTTTTGTTGAAGCAAAGAATGGAAAAGGTAGAAATGCAACAAGAAATCAGGTGGTGACTGGAACTGAACACATGACTCTGGATACCCTGACAATATCATGCTAGTGTCTTCTGTCACAATTTAGTATTTTCTTTCTTTAGGATTTATCCAGTTCCTTTCCTGAATTAGTTTCTGACTTCCCCACAGCTGCTTCTCGTCTTTTCATTTCCTCACCTGTGCAGCATTCAGTAATCAGTCTCTGCTGTATAAACACTCCTTGGTTCAGTGAGTCCAGGTTTAGTTCTCCCAGTAAAGTCTTCAGCCTGGTTCTTTGCTTGGTGCTTAGTTTAATTATCAAAATCCTTATTGTGAAGAGTTTAAATGAACTCAAATTGTGACTGTAACGAGAAACTTGTTAAAAAGGTAGTAGGGTAAATAAAGCGCCTTATTTCTAAATCTTAAGTTGCACCATATCAAGTAGATGCAGGTGACATTTTGGAACAACTTTGGAACCACCATTTTATTTTCTGCTAACAGAGAATCAATTTTCTTAAGATCCAGAAGATCTTATTCTTATCACATCTCCTTAACATATTGCTATAATATCCAAAAATACAACCATGGAGAGTTCTAAACATTTACCATATTAAATTAAGCCATTAAAAAGAAAACGTGTTTCTAAAGGGATCAGCCTTGAAATACAATAGATTGTAAGGCACCAGGTTGACATGTGGGTGGATGGTTTGATAGATGAGGCAATGTATGGATGGATTTATTGAGGGTATGAATTTATAGATGGATGGACAAACCATGTTTGGAGTGCTGAATTTTTCTCAGGATTTTAACTTTGAACTCTGGTGGAAAAACTATTTGTGAAAAGATCCTTTCATTTAAGCTTCAGTCCAACCTTTTTCTCTTTCATCCACTAGAGGGTCAACCTGAAGTGGTTCCCTGTGATTATATCTCCAGTGTATGAGTCAGAGTGATCGGTCATGGTCTCACTGTCTGTGTCCTGAAAGCCCTTCTTTCTAGGACAGGGTGCCCTTTTCCAAATCGTGTAACCTTCACGTTATGAGAGGTGAATAGTTGTGCTATCCACTGTACTCGCTTTAAACGCTCACTTCAAAACACAACTCCAGGGGCTTCATTTGAGTATGGACACCACTTCACAGCCAACATTTGACCTTTAAAGCCTCAGATGTTTTTTCTCCTCTCACATCTTGCTGTTGCATATGCACATTTTATTCCCCCAACAGATTCAGACTGCAGATTTTAAAAGAACTGTTTCTAGTTTCTGTTTATTAAAACCAATTCAAATGTGTATTTGTTTCACAATGAGACATTTCAATGACTGACCTTTATAAGAAGCTATTATGAAGTCTGTCCTTGCTGACGGTGCTTTTCAAGTAAAACATAGCTTCATCTGTCACAGGCTCATGTTTTTGGATTAACATACGACCCAAAGTGCAGACTTTCTTGGACTTTTTCTGCACACTATTTTGTATGGGGGTGAAATATAATAAAACAAACTAAAATAGATTGGGGAGAAAATGAGTGAAATGAACACACTGTATGTTCTAAGCAGAGGGTTTGTGATTAATACAGCCAATGTGTTTTTAATTCTGGGTTCTTGAGGTTATTAAGGGCTAAATAAGGCAAATAAAGGAGGCAAAAACATTCATCCATGTATACCACTGTAACTGATGTCTTATTCATCTTCCAAGAGTCGCTGTAGATTGCGATGTTGTGGGCAGAGTGGCTCTCTGGTGTCAGACTTGCAACGAATCTGAAGAAACCTCTGACTGAAGACTGTAGCTCTATTATTGTGACTGTCCTGATGTGCTAACAGCTCAATATCTGGGCAGCAGAGACGACACTCCACAGTAACATATCCAGGATGACTCCTTCAGCTGTTAGCAAGCGCCGCTAATTCACCTCTGAGTCGTTGGAGTTGGGGATATTTCTTCCATTATGATCAATGGAGATAAGATGAGAAGGGAAAACGTGTCCTTCGTCTAACGGAGATGTGTGTTTAACCTTCGAACCTTTTTGACCTGAGTCATGTAGCTGCAAGAACAGTTTTACTTCTGAACTCCTAAAAAGTAAAATAAAACAATAAAAATGTGTAAACAGTTTTCTCCCCGTCGTTATTCATGCAGTTAGCAACCAAAATTAATTTTGGTAATCCTAATTGACATAAAACAGAAAAAAGTTCAGCTTAATTTAATATCAGTCATAGAAGAAAAAAACGATATATTCCTTTTTTTCTACAGTGAATGTTAATATATGGTTCCGACTGTATAACCACTTGATAACTTTACTTCACATAAGGCTGATGTAGATGCTGCTTCAAGTTGCATTTAAATTATTGTTTTTTTTCTACAGGGTTTTATTTTTCCCCTCAGTAGTTGCATCTGTTCAGGATAATTGGACAACAGTAATCTTGTGCACCAAGCACTCACTGTTCAATATTCCCATATGGAGACTAATGCACCAGTTAACATTTGTTTTCTCATGAGAAAGAAACTGTAATCACAAGAAAGGATCTTTTTTTTATATATATATGAAGGAATCAGATTGACCTCTGCATCTCTGCCAGGGTTTTTGGAGGAAATAACTGTTGCTGGCTTATCACCCCCGTCCTAGACAGATTGTACTCCACCAAGTCCAGGCAGCCATATGATTTTAATCTGTTTCTGATAGGGATCATGCCGAAGAAAAAAGGAGAAGAAAATGCTGTTAATATTACAGCAGGCTGCAGCAATCGCATAATATTACACAGGCAATGAAAAGAGCAATCATTAAAAGTATATTGGAGGGGAAAAAAAAAAAAAGCTAAGAAAAAAATTCATAAACAAAGATGCAAAGGTGTTTTATTACAGATCTTCAGGGAGGAAAATGGATTTACAGCAGCAGTATCTGACTGTCTTCTAAATATTGGCAGCGTAGAGGCGCTGAAGAAAACATCTGCCAATGAGGCTTTGATAGAGGAGCTACAATTGACCCCAAAAAGGTGAAAGAAACTCAAAATCAGACAGACACATGGACAACACATGGATTAAAAACCTGCGCCAAAATCGCAATCTAACGCAGGCCAGAGTGCATTCCTTTGAATAAAATGTGCTTATATTTAGCAGAAAGTGAACTTTTAACCAGAGTTGACACACATCTGATCCAGTCTGAGTTAAAAAAAAAAAATCATTACGCTGGTTTTAATTTTTTCATGTTTTGTTTTGTTGTGGGGAATCGCAGGGGAGTTGAACTTCAAATGCAGAACAATGAGCAAATACTTAATAAGAGTCGAGGAAATTACATGTGAACTTATTCACCCCGTCTGGTAAGCAGATTAGTCTGAGACTCTTGGCTCAAAGATTCATCCCTTTCACACAGAAATGAAAAACTGGCAATAAAAAATTGTTTCTCTTCAAATTGTTCAGATTTGGTGACTTGGTCATAGACACAGCTATTTCCTCTGGAACCAACATTTTCTCTTTTGGAGAACGTGTTTGATTCTCTACTGCCGTGAATAGTTAAATTACAACAATTACCTAAATATTTTAAATCTAAGTGCACTAAAGCTCCAGCAGATTTCACAATGATCTTATTTATTAAAGAAAGATGAAGCCAAAATGATTGCATATACCCTTTTCTGTATGACATTTTATTTTCTCACCTCATTTCCTCTCTACTGTGTTGCTTCAGTTTATTCAGGTTTACTGACCTCTTTTTACAGCTCTTTTTAGGTCACAGTTTAGGAAAATATTAACCCATTTCAGTGAATTATGAACATGAATCAACTCATTAAAACTCTGGATAAAAAAACAATCTAACTCATATCAATAAAATATTAAGTCTAATACTCGGAGTTAGGAAAATGTGACGGTCAATTCAGACATTATACTTGCATACAAAGTGCCTCCAGTCCCTTTAAAAGACTATGTTCAGCTACAATTACAATCAAGTATTGTCCGTATGAGCATCAAACTCTGAGACGTTATCAACAGAATTAAGAAACATCACATCATTAAGTGATTTTCTAAAATGGCTTAAACAATGACTTTTAAATAATAAAAACAGAATAAAAATTTTAAATTAACATCTTTGAATTAACAAACATTTTTCTTTTCTTTTTGGGGTGAGACCTGCTTTTTATAATTGCTCATTTATACCACTATTGACCATATTTTTTGTCATTTTCTCTAAATATCTTGTGTGTCAATTGGCTTTTCGTTATATTTTTATTTTTTACCATCATCCTTGCAGGGGACTTCAAATGAAAATTGGCCCCTGTGGCTAAATCTGTTTACATGGCATTTTTAACATACTCATGTTGATTAATATGCATTGTATCTTTTATGACATAAATGCACTCATTTTAACAGAGCAGGACCGAGTTTAAAACTAGTTCTTGCTTAAACAGAATTGGCGTAAAACTGGCCAGCACACATTTGTCATTTCACTTTTATTTTACCAGCATTAAAAACCCATTAAGATTAAAAACCCCTTTTTTAAAGGGACTCCTGGTTAAGAGCCAGTAACAAATAAAAGACAAAACTGCATAGTCAAAATAAAATGTCAAGCTATAAAAAAACAGGTACATGTCATTGAATCGAGCTCCGGAGCTTTTAGCTTAGTTTAGTCTCCTTCACTGTGTCTTGGTATATGAAAATCTTCAAATTGAAAGAAGGCAAGTGAAAGCTGCATTATCAGTTTGCACTACAGGAAATGGGTGTAAAAATGTTTTTGTTGTCTGGGTGAAGTGACCCTTAAACCATAAGGTCCTGTGTTGTTTGCCAGCTAATGAATTCATTGTCGGGATTGCTGCAAAGTTCAGGTCCCACATCACAGATGACTGATTACACCAGACTGATAAATCTACAAAGACAAAGCGCTCTTGAAACGTATCACCTGCAGGATGAGACTGATTGGCAGGCTTATTAAAAAGCTCAGGTGCGTGGTGGTGCTGTCCTTAATGAACGGGTCTGAAGGGGTGTCAGATGCCCATCAGGGGCACAAAGGAGGGCTGACAAGGCTTGGCCGTCCCATCAGTCATAGGGCGGCAGGGGGTCAGAGGTGACCCTGGCACCCCATCTGGCTCAGAGTACACAGAAAGGAGAGAGGGCGGCGGGGGGGCTGGTTTACTGAAAATTGTGATGGAGGTGGTGTCGTTTCTGGCTTATAAAGATGAATGCAGCCCACTAAAGCCTGGTGAAAGCACCAAAAGAAGAAGGAAAAAAAAAGAATCTGAGAAAAGGCAGGTGGATACGAACATATGCTTCATCTATAATCTCTGTGGTGTAAGAAAAGCAATCTACACATGTATCCACTTGTGCAAACAGACACGTCCCCTCGCAGAAGGTTGGGGTCATGGGTGATCTGTCACTCGGCGCACCTCGATCATAACAGATGGGCGCAGTCACTCTCGTGCACGCGTTCACACGCGCACATGCTGGAGTCCCAGTGAGGCTGGCAAGGTCCTGACCTGTGTGATCAGGCCTGCAGACCAGGCAGGCATATGGGCCAGGAACCCCCCCCCCCCCCGGGGGCACTGAGTCGGAGACGGAACGGATTGGCACGGTTAGAGAATAAACACACATAGTTTACCCAGCTTTTAAGCCCACACATCTGTTTTTACACTTCAAATATTGCTTCTTTTTTTGTTGTTTTTGTTATTTTACTCCCAAGATAAGCTCTTTCCTCTCAGTATCTGCCTCTTTGTTTGTTGCACACTGTCATTGTTCTCTTTAACAGAGGAATATCAGTAATAATCTGATTGTTGTTCCTCTGGTAAAAGCCTGACCAGAGAAAGGATGTACATAGGTAGGCATGGCTGAGTCTGAATGGACAGAGGCTGGCTCACATGCTGTAAACTGTGATATTTATATTCCACATCAGTGACTTTAATTCCTTTGTGCTAATTTTATGCAGCCACTTTGTTTTTTACCACAGGGCTGTAAAATTGGCAGATGGTGTAAAACAATCTGAGCCTGTTTCTCCCTGAATGTGTCTCTTACTTAACAACATATAAAGACGCGTATTGATCGCCTTGCAAAATGATTTGCAGCCCTCTGAACTTTTTCTCGTGTTCTCACGTTGTCACATTGCAAACTTAAATGCGTTTTATTGTGAATTGTTTTCAGCTATTTTCTTTGAGAACATGTTGGGGGGTTTTTACTTTTATTCTGCCTCCATCCAGCTGGTTGTACTGGAAAAATCGGACGCAACCAACTGGCATTGGATTTCACCTTCATTGTAAACAGAGTTAATTTTTGTGTGAATTGATCTTCTTTCTGAAGAACATCAGTAAACAAAAAGCATCATGAAGGCGGAGGAGACAGGTTTGGTAGAAAGAGGAGGGGAACTTTAAAGCAGGCTTGAGTTATAAAATGATATCCAAAGCTTTAGCTGTTGCTAAACATTTGGGTTCCCTGAGTATAAATAGTTTGTGGTTGAATATGGGGTCATTTCTCATGTCTTTTGTTGCTTTTGTATTGAACATTTCTCATGTTTTTCATTTGCTTCAAGTGGATTATTGTTGCTTCAGAAGTGAATGCGCCTACATCTTTTTGTCTGCAACAGTAAAATAATCTTACTGCCAACAGATGTAGAAAGTTTATTATTTCCCGAGCCGTTCCACAGCTCCTGGATATAAAGTAAGTGCTGACTCACCTGACTCGCCAACATCAAATGGATGCAGGTACGTAGGTTTGAGATTTTTGATGGGTCGTCCATTCTCAGGAAGGTTCTCCACTGTTCTATGTTTTCACTGTGGTCCATCTGAGCCTCAGAAACAGGTGTGTAACCCTTTCCACACAGACAGAAATCAATAAGTCTGTTTCTGTTCCTAAATTTCCTCAGACTGAGTCATTATGTGTTGATTTTTGTTAGATCTTTTAGCCTACTTTGTGTTGTCAGACAGGTCGTATTAAAGCGAGCAATACTGGTCAAGACCAGTTTAAAGGACAACATGAATATCTGGCTTCTTGGAAGCAACGCATGAAGAAGTGAAAAACTTTTGCACAACTCTATGGCTGCTGCCCAGAAGATAATTGCTTCTTCTGGTAGGAGAAATCACAGCCCTTGCTGTTAGTGTTGCAATCTTAGCTTTTCTGTTCCATGTTACACGTGCAGACCTGTCAGTCATAACGGTGCACTCAGCAGAAAGAGAGGAAGCTTTCAGTTTTCCTCTGCTGATAAAACCATGTTTTTCAAAAGGCTCTTTATGGAGGTGGAGATAAGCCCAGAACCGGTCTGAGCGAGTCCAAGCCGAGTTCCCTTCTTTGCTCATGTTGCTTTGGATGAATGTGTGTCAGTCTTTCTTGACTTGTTTGATTAATCCTTCCGTTGGCACAGTCTTGGATTCTCGCTATAGCTCAGTGAGAATTCACATTATGAATCTCGGATCCACACCGAGCACCCCCTCACCTTTCGGAGCGTTCACTTTATTTGGTTTCATTTGTAAGCTGAATTCCCGAGTGCCTCCTGCCCAGATTGTTTTTAAAGAATGAACCTGCCCCGCGTTCTGCTGATCAATTCCACATCAGCAGCCTTCACCTGTAATTTCTCCTCTCTTATCAGCAGAGATTAAGCCTTCTCCCCACATTTATAATCCATCTCTTCATCTTTTCTCTCTCACACAAACGCACATTTCTCATTACAGGCGATGTACACACAGCCCATCAGCTTTACTTCAAATCTCTTCATTTAATTCCAGCTCCGTGAGCACAGCCTGCATACAGAAGCGACTCATTCAGTGTGATGCCGCCACAAGCAGGCACACATCACCTGCTGCCAGGCCTAAATGAAGATATAAACACTCCTGGCCGCCGTGTACGTTCAGGGGTGCCACTTAATGCTACAGCAGGATCTAATGTAGATGGACACTGTGTGATTTAGAGAGACCTCCAATAACAAACACATCCACCAAGGCTAACAGTGACTGACACACAGGGCTTTGACTTTAAAAGCCCTGTTACAAAGACAACAAACAAATCATGAAGGCATAAGTTTTCCATACAAATGTCGTGCTAAATTCAACATTTACATATGGGACCCCTATAGTTAAAAGGCAGAAGAAATGGGCCCCAGGAGGGATTACCCATGGATTACATAACATTCTCATGTTTAATTTCCTATATTTATTAGAAGGGTTGAATTCTAGTCATACTGACCATTCAAAGTGCTGCTACCTCAGGGGTCTGCAACCTGGTTCTCTATGGACCTTCCACAATGTTTCTTAGTTTTGGCTCAAAATGACAAAGAACAAAGTCATGTTTTCAAATGTGGATCCATCCACAAATTTATGTTTTAGCAATTGTCCTTTTTTCTGCAACACAATGGCACTACCAGTAATAATTTGTTTAATTATTTTATATGTACAGCTCTGGAAAAGATGAAGAACCCACTGCACTGAACGCCATTGAAAACCTCATAGTTATTCCACCAAATATTGATTTCTGAACACTTCCAAAGTTAAAACATTAGTATTGTTATTTCTAAATGAACATAAACTTGTTTTTCTTGCATTATTTGAGGTCTGAAAGCACTGAATCTTTTTATTATGACTATAAATATTACATTTTTGCTTGGAATTTCGGAGATGTGTTGTGTAGAATAAAAGAACAATGTTAATTTTACTTAAACATATACCTATTAAAAGTAAAATCAAAGAAACTGATTATTTTAAGTGGTCTCTTAATTTTTTCCAGAGCTGCAGATACAGATACAACATCCCCGAAAATATATCCATCCTTTGTCTGCAAATGTTGTTTTTCCCCTCTCTTTTAGGACGTAAAATCAACAAGTTTCTTATATTACACAAAAATTATAAGTAGTCTTTTTTCAAAGGTCATGTAACATTAGTGACTCTAAATGAGTTTATTCAACTGGACCGAGAGGAAAAAAAGGCTCTTTGGATTGTAAAGGTTGCAGTCTCCCGTACTAGAACCACATTCACCTGGTTGCACTCAAACCACTTCAATAAATTCATGAACTGACATGCAGAACAGCAGACAGCAGGTGAAGAGACTTTTCCTCCTGTCAGCTGAAATCGAAGCAACATCTTCCCCACTGCAAGTTGACTTCTCTAACCATTGATCCATAACGACTGAGTATAAGGGTGACATCTTTATCGATCTCAGATCCATCTGTTTGGGATCCAGCCAGGACCTGCATAGTTTGGATTTAATTCAACCAAACCGGGTCCCATTCAAAGAGTCTCACATTTTTTGCAGCCTTTAACCAGGTTTCTGTTAAGGCTGTGTTTAGGTCCTTCCATTTTCTCATCAACTCTGACCAGCTTCCCTGTCCCTGTTAGATGTTGCAAAACACTTGAGACTTCCACTTCACAGTTACCCCATACTGTGTGTTGGTCTCTCACATAAGATCTTTATCAAATACATTATTTCCAGGTCCTTATACATTTTAAAATAAAAATGCAAAGCTAAATTTCATTTTAATGTATGCTACAATGTGGAGGGACAACTCAAAAAGAACAAACACATTGGCATTACCTTGTGGTCCGCTATTTCAAAAATCTGTTTTTAAACTATTTTTTTCTTTGCCTCCATTTGTCTATGCTCTTAAATATAAAATAAATACAGAAAGTAGTCGAGAAAAACTAGTAAATATGTGTTGGTGATAAAATATTCCTTTTATTTTCCCCACCTATTGCCACGGCGTGTTTCAAAACATGTACTGACACATATAACCTCACATTTATTGTGACTGCGAGTATTTTTCTACCGCTTCCAAGCTCTCGACCTTCCTCCGCCTGTGCACACGCCGTCAGCCTCCTTTTGTTTCCGCCGTCCTGCCTCTCTCGGGGTCTGTCGCCATTGTCTCCATCTGCGGGGAGTGCCGATCATCGTTTTTGACAGACGAGCTCTAATTAGCCCACAGCAAACAATTAACACAACAGCAAAGAGACATTTCAATGCAAATCGCATCCTGTGACGACGGAGTGCTGCAACAATATCACTGCATACATTTGCCTTTAATTAGGGAAACCCTCCATTTTCGTTGGGTCTGCCCGTGTGTGTGCATTCATGTGCAGGCAAATAATTAAATATGCAGCTTGTTTTAATAATATAATATAATCTGTTGACTTGATGTCTGAAACTAAACCTGCAGGAAGTAAAGTCAAATGCCTGTTTTATATATGTATTTTTCTGACTGCGTTGTTCAGCACTTTCAGGGTAAGGTGCATCATCTCCATCAAGAAAGCATGAGAGAATATTGGCAAACTGTGTTGCTAGCTTCCAGGAATAGCACATAATGACACCAGTTGCTCTGTATGCAGAAATACACCCCATCTAAAATAGCAATTACACTGTTAAGAGCAGGACAAAACATTCCAGGCAGCAGGAATTAAGTCATATTAGTCCATCTGTCATTTATTGGCTGTCAGAGTCCAGGCGACGTCTCTTCTCTGATGGGCAAACTGGTTTCGAGAGCCTCTCCATATGGATCCCAAAGTCACTGATTGTTATGCCGGACGCAAGCATCAGCTGCATGATATGATGTCTGGGTGACAGTTTAAAGGCAGACAAGTGGCATTGATCCTTGAATGGTCTGGCTTACAGTTAATTGACACACAGTAAGGAACCGTTCTTGAGTAAATCTCTGCCACAGGGCATTTAGACGGGAATGATCAAAGATCCCGTGTGGACCAGAGAGAGAGAGAACGGGGCTGGAGAGTGATTTTTCACTTTCGCTCTGGCATCGAATGAAAAATGGTGTGTTTGACACAAAAACTAATTTGTCATCTTTGTACCGTGACTCTGTTTATTCATCTGCCACGAAGCAGACGGATCAACCTCCAGAAGAAATACAAGCCTTTCTTGTTTCTCATCTTCCATGCGGAGAACAGATTTATCAGTCTTTTACAGTTTGGCCTTTCTTTTTAGATGCCAATGAAGAGGTTGGTCCTTACTTCACTCCAACCACATGTTGAAGTGTCTAGGAAAGACTTTGAACGCCAAATTATGCAAGTAGGTGTAGGAATACAGATCCCTTCACACAAACGTTGGCATCTGGGATCTGAACATCCTGATCAGCAAACCAGCTTGAGATGTTTTGAGCACTTCGGAATCAGTTACTACTTACAGTGGACCCCAAGTATTTGCAGGGATTAGAGACCACAGTGGCATTTGCTAATATCCACAAATACTGGAAACCCTTTAAAAATACTTATAACTGTCTAATTTAGTCATTAAGACACTAAATATACCTTTATATCCATTAAAATGCATAGTGGAAACTATCTTTACACTACTGGAGAAGCTAATCTCTACTGATTTCCTGGGGTACAGCCAATCAGTGCTGAGAAAAATAAATGCTGCTCTTTGATTGGATCGTCTGCCAATAACATGTCAAGTAGCATTAGGTGTTTTAGCTTCCCAAGCTGCATTTTTCTGTTTAATATTTTAGACATGGGTTATGATGTGTAGTAAAATAAAGCAGAAATGTGAGAAATGTTGTCCACTTGGACAATTTGGAGGATTTCTGATGCTGTTGGCTGGTTTCTCTCCCAAAGGCCATGGGAATGTTGTTGGAGTGAATAGCATCAATTACTTTCTAAAATATTGGGGTATTGGAGCAAGAATTGGGTCGATTCTGCCAAAAAACTAAAAGTATATTTTCAATGTGTCTTTCAGCAGGATGCTGAACTGAAACCTAAGACTAAATTAACATAGAAAGGGTTCAAACTCAAGTTTCTTCCACGGTCATATGAGACCAAAGACTATTGAAAAAAATGAGTGATATGAGCTGATTAGTAGCTTTAAACAATCTAGAGAAGTTAAGTTGAAGTGCTAGATGTGTCTCTTCAATGTGTGCGTCAAGTGAAGAAAAACACTTCTACCAACCACAGTGTGGCCTTGACTGCTGAAAGAAATGTGTAGAACTTCAGGAAAGTACTCAAGTATCCAAGCATCAATATTTCTACGCAAGGCTGATAGGGGTCAAGGCAAAAAATGCTGTATAAAGACAGTTGGGTGTAACACATCCGCATCACCAGAGCCTGACTGGAACCAGTCTGGATTTTTGTCCAAACAAGATTAAACAGGGGAGTGTTGACATGCGTTTATGAATTATTTGAGGCTTGCACACATGCAAACACTCCTATAATGACTTTGTGTATAAATCTGCCATAGTGCTGGTGCATATGCAGATGTTTATTTAGGAAAGTTTGCCTCAGGGGAGGAAACAAAACAGCTCAGATGTGTGTAATTATCAAAAATCTTGAATGTGATTCAGATAAATATATCAATGATGCTGCAGAGAGAAAGCCATTTTTCATGTGAGAATTTTATGATATTCCCTTTTGAACCGAGCCTGCATTGTCTCCATCTGGATCCCCGAGTCCCCAAATGGATTTAGCATTGTCAAAATTACCACTATGATTTTAGCCCATATTGACTTCGTCCCTGTAAGAGCTAAAATTACCCTCCTCTCTCCCTTTTCTGCCTCTCCTCCTTTTCAGTCCGTGTTTTTCATGGCGTCTCCATTTTGGCCCTGTTCTCCTATTTTATTCCCCCCTCCCGCTCTTTTTCTCTTCCTCCATTCTCTGGAGTAATTGCATTGATAGTGAACAGTGCTGCTAATTAATTATGCAGCAGCCGAAAATTGAGGTGAGAGCGAGGGATGAGAGGAGAGATGAGGCTTGTGCCAAATGGTCTGTAGTGGAGAGAGGGAAGTCAGGGAAACTGTGTGTGTTTGAGGGAAAGAGGACAGATGGCGAGATGAACCAAAGGAAATGTGCAAAAAACCTTAAAGAAAGATGAAAGGTTAAAGAACATCACAGGTGAGATATTGTCCTCAAAACAAAGAAATCTGGTCTAAACAAGTAAAGATCAACCCCGCTGAGCTTAATTCTCTTCTGCAGGAAGAGTCCTTCACCTGAAATACTCTAATCTGTCAAAAATATTGGGTCACCTCTTAAGATCAGTGAATTAAGGTGTTTCAATTATTTCCAAGGCCACGGGTGTATAAAAGCACCTAAGCATGCAGATTGCTTCAACGGACATCTGTGAAAAACACTTGATCTTCAGGGATTTTCTGGTACTGTGTTAAGACTCCATCATCACAATAAGTCCATCGGAAGGCCATGTAAACAATGATGGTGGCCACCAGCTTTCTGCAGAGTCCATAGGTAAAGACCTCTAAACTTCACGTTGTCTTCAGATTGGCCCAGGAACAGGAAGGTTCATGTAGTGATGACGAGCACTCTGCCGCGGCGGAGGTTCTCTTCAGTGTCAAATCATGCCTCATTGTCTGGGCCTGGCAGTTGCCAGGAGAACAATACTTGCCTGACTGCATGAGTTGAATGTAAAATACGGTTGAGTGTGCAGAACTCGACTCCTCTGCACAGAGTTCTGACCTCAGCCTTGATGGGACACGTTTGAACTGACCCAAAGTGGAGACTGTGGGCCAAACCTTCTTGCCTAACGTCAGCGTCTGACCTCACAAATTCACTTCTGGAGGAGTGATCGTGAAACCCCGTGAAACACTTTTTTTCCCAACATACATCCGCATTTAGCTGTTGTGTCAGTTCCTGTTTCCTTTTTGTACCCATAAACAAACATTTGGCCTTAAATAGATTTCCAATATGATCAAGTGGTGTGTCAAAATTGACCTTAATGGATTTTCATTGTATGACTAAAATGTTCCACTTCTGGTTCACTTTTATGAAAGACTGATAAGAAACATCCCCTGACAAGGGGCTCAATTTTGTACCTGCAGAAGTTGATTGTGAAATGCCCAAAATGGCAGAAGTATGAAATTGTGAAGGGACGTATTCACCATTACCCACTTTTGATGCAATTTTTTATATAACTTTTTCCATCTCATGGTTTCTGTATTTTCTTTGAAGAATTTATTTTCCTTCTAGTTTTAGTGCTTTTGTCTTTTCCCTCCCATGTTTTTCATTTGTTATCCCAGTGTCTTAGAGCAGTGGTACCCACATCCTCAACTTTTAGATGCCATCTGGTGGCCAACATTATTGTCCACCAGATGGCACTGGAGAAGACAGTGTTGAAAGCATTGATTAGTTTCGATTTAAGCTAAATCTTTCAGAAAGCCTCAGATGTCACGTTGCTACCACAAAGCCTGCCCGAAGTAAGTTTCCTTACCCACGAGAGTCCAGCCCAAATGTGTCGCTGGTGCTGAATGTGTGCACCAGCAGAGTGATATTCCTGTCGCCTGTTTTAAAAAAATCTGATTGCTTCCCAGTGTGGATATTTTTTTTTCTATTTGGGACAATGTGACAGAAACTGCATTAATATTGTAATGAGAATGAACTTTAATCTGCCTTTTTAGGTATTTCCTTTTCCACTTTTGAGAAAACTGTGTAAAACAGCTCATTATTGCCATCTAGGAGCCTGCAGTGAAAATACAAACTGTACAAAAAATGTGCATATGCTGATCTATCCAGAGCTGGGAAAGGCCTTAACGGAAGATCCAAGAATAGGAGGAACAAAGACTCCTCCCTCTGCATGATTCAACCTTGTGACAAGGTATCAGAGAAGACGACGGTTAGGAAATGTCGGCTGCTCAAACTAAAAACCGCAGGGTTGCCAATATCTGTCGAGCATTTATTCAGCTCAGCCCCGCTGGTTGTTAAATGACTTTTGAAACCACACCATACCCTAATAAGTCTTTAATACAGCTATTGCTTATTATGCATGTTTTCTACATATATTGCAAAAAACAAAAAAACATTTTGTTTCTGAAATTTTGAGACAAGAGATGCTCATTAAGGATGAATGATTGCAGTTGTTATAATCTAAGTTTGTTGTTAGTAAGTTTGGATATGGTCTCATTTTTCTGAATTTGATGGTTTGATCTTGTTAGGTTTGTTGGTTTTAGTCCTGCATTTGACCCAAATGACCCGTCCTTCCCTTTATTTACATCAATACCTTTTCTCAGCTCCTCTCTTGGACCAGATCTGTTCAGCTCCTTTAACTGGGCTTTACATTTTGCTGCCATCTAGCAGGACATTAAAAGTTTGAGTTTCTCTTCACCTGCTGCCTGCAGCCTGTCAGTTCCATGTCTGAGTCCTCCTCCTCCTCCTTCACCACATTTCCTGACAGGTCACCCTCACAGCGTGTCAAAGCTGCAGCTCTACTCCTATGCAGTGTTGCCTGACAGCCACCGATCACATAAGTTAAAGACAATGTCTCTACTGTGATTTCTGGCTATTTTTACATGCATGAACATTTTGTCACAAAGCCCACCGCCTTCAGATGCCCACTGAACGGAACGTGCAGCTTCCTTCAGCTGCTGACATGGCATAAAAAAGGGAGACATGGGCGTTTCTGCAGCAGAAAAGAGACATATAAGGTAGAGATCAGGAGTTTTGCACTGAAAGACAATCCTTTTGTGACCGATGGAAGTAAAACCTCAACATGATGTTTAGATTCAAGAAGAATTTAAATAATCATATGGAATGGATTCAGGAAATGACCTAAAACAAGAAAAGGTTTGTCTGATTTAAAATATAATGTCAATATCTTTAAAAACTGATTTACCTTAGTGAGAGCGATGGATGGCACTATGTGAGTTTACACACCATGAGTCAGTTTTTGGTTTCAAATATAGTAATATTTGATAAATTAGTCTACCAGCAGCTTAATGTGACAGCAGAAACAGCCTAATATCCAGTCCTGAAGCTGGAATTTAAAAACAGCTGAAAAGTTTTCAACTGTAATTGAATTAATTTTGCAAAATGGTCTCATTTTGGTGGATATTAACTATTCAGTTCTGATTTATTTATTATTATCTTGCATGATGCCAGAGGAAATATCTCTGTCTAAGAATCACAAAGCCAGTTTTGTCAAAAAACATAATCAGTGTCTGTGTTGATTCAGTGTCACCTAGTTTGACTCTCATCTAAAATAAATATTTCAGTCTGTCCTATTGAATACTTTACTCTCCCTTTATTCTCTGGTATTATAACTTACATACATTAATTCTTAATATTACAAATATTACATTACACTTTTTCTTTCTATCCGCCTCATATTCTTTATTGCATTTTAACACTTTACACCTCACATCAGACTTTTCCACTCTCCTTTAAATCCCCAAAGCGCTCCTCCTCCTCCCTTCCCTCCTGCTGTTTTCTCCATCTCTGCCGCCCTCTCCAGCTGAAGTGCTGGCTCGACTAATTAAAAGCCTTAATCAGGATTCATAATTAGGTCTAATCAGTTCCTTTTACATCATTCCCTTGCATTGCGCCTTCGCTGGTGGTGAGGGGCCGAGAAGCTTATGAAATAATTTAGGCAACTTAATGTGTCCAAATGTGGAGCCGGGATTATAGCTCTAGTGGAAAAAGGGATAAAAAAAGAAGAAAAGGGAAAGGCCGTGATTGGGACCGGGCGGCTGATTGCTTCCCCTTCCGACCAACCTCCCTCTTTGATACTCCAAATTCATCCACTTGCTCTTTCCCTTAGCTTCTTTCCTCAACATATTTGTGTGCAGCGTCTTTCTGGTGCACTAAAGCTGACTACCTTGAGGGATGGAAAGGCCACAACACACTCCTACTGGTTTTACTGACCTTCCATCCACCAGCTAATTATTTGTTAGAATAAAAGCTCAATGCAATTTTATCCACCAAAAACCTGAGTTGAGCCTCGTTTGTCTGTCGGCTTCTGTTTTTAATTTCACTAGTCTGTACAGTGCTGAGACGACATAACTCCCTCCTTCCAGTTTTCCTTTGCTCTTTTGTCACAGTTAAATGTTTCACATCACCAAGCAAGTGTCAGTATCAGACTAAGATAGGCTTTGTAAGTACAAAATGGAGTTTTTAAATGATGCTTTTCATTTATTAAGGAAGAAAAGCTATTACAACCAACCTCGCCCCATATGAAAACATAATCATTGATCATTCATTAGCCATAAATGTCCAATGATTGACCACGTTTTACAGAACCTGTCAGGTTCACTGCCAGACCTATAAAGTAAAACAAATAGAACCTGACTGCGTGAATTAAGCTAAAATATTTCCAGAAGCAACACATTATGCACCAAAGCAAAGAATTACAAGAAGAAAACCATCCATTTGGAAAAGATTGACTTCTCAGGCTTTTAAACTCCAGCGAGTTACAATAAGAGCCTTGAGCCACCAATGTAGCAAACAAAGAACAATGGTGAACCTTCCCATGAGTGGTTAGCTTACCAAAGTCATTCCAAAATCATAGACAATTCATCCAGGAGGTCAGAGAAACAGGTACAGAACTACAGGCCTCGTCTGCAACGGTCCAGTTCAGTTAACATGATTCAAAAAGAAAAAGACAGAAACCTCTGCTGAACGAAAACAATTCACTGACTCATATCACATTTGACAAAAACATTCTGGTGACACCAACACTTTGGAAGATAATCGGTGAACTGGTGGACCAAACTTTTAGGCAATGTTAAATATTATTCTGGGGTTTTTTGACCTCTTGGATAAGTTGTTAACATCTTGGAGTAATTTTGGTATCAGCCGCTCTTGTTGAGGTTCACCGCCATTCCTCTAAATGTAAATAATGGCTCTCTCTGTGGTTCATTGGAGTCACAAAGCTTTGGAAATGACTTTGCATCCTTTCAAGACTGATTGATGTCTTAACTTTTTTTGCCAATGCCAAAAAAAAAATGTATTTTTTACATTTACTTTATGATTGAACCAAGGGGGAAGAATTTTTCCATATAAGGGTAAGTTAGTTTGGGCAGATGTTTTTCCTATAATAAATAAAACAGACTGATTTTCCTTTTTATCCAGGTCATGTTACTCTATATGGCCTAAAACAAAAACAGAAGAAACCTGAAGATTGTGGCCTCGTGCTTCTGTATCAACCTCCTACTGTCTGATTATGAAAACTCTGAAAGAAAAGAAATATTAAATAGCTGAATAATCTAAAGAAAAAGCAGCGTGCAACAGATTTAAGTACGGTTTTCATTCTGCCCTCTTTGTCTGTGCTGTCAGACGCAGACCGTTTAAAATATACACACCAGGTGACTAAGTACGTTCTCATGCTGCTATATGCATTTCCAATCTTAATTACAATGCAAGGACTTCACAGCAAGCCATACAGAAACCTGTCAAATTTTGACTGGTATTGTTCTGTGAGACTTTCTGTAGTCTTTGTCTGTGCCAGCATTCTTAACTGTAAAGAGCAGTTTCATAAAAATATCCCTCTTAATGTTTGCACCTATGGTTGACATTGAACAAAGCTAGCTCCTATACATGCTGAGTTTTATTAAAAAAGATTGCCTTCATAACTTTTTAGTCAATATCAGCATAGGTGCTGAATCATCAGACTGAAACATTTTGTAAGTCAAACTGACAGAAGTTTTTTCCCAGCGTATCTCTTATTTTTCTGCCTCTGGTGACACTTTCCCATATGTTTTCCGAAATTACAATATCACGTTAACAAAAACCCTCCACAGGATTAAATTCTAGTGCAGCGCCTACCTCCTCTGCGTCTCCGTTCCAGTTTCAGTTGCCTTCGGAAGAGTTGGAATCTGGAGAAAAAAGCAGCGTGAAACACACTTCAGCGTGGTTGCTATTCTAACCCTCTTTGTCTGTGCTGTCAGAAGCCGACCATTTAAAAACACACACCGAGTGCCCAACCACACGCTCATGCTGAGGTACACACATGTAATCACAATTATAATGACAGTGATTTTCCTGCAAGCCATACGGAAATCTGTCAGAATTATGACTTGCATTGTTCTGTTCGAGCTGTTAGGCCCATAATGGAGTGGTTACCTTAACAACCGTAAAATCAAGCAAAGTAGGACGAGAGGATGGCGGCTCCAGGGGTTGAAGAAAATTCAGCTTACAATGAAATACAAAAAAATAGAAACAGTGCAATAAATGGCTATATATACAAAATAATCAGGGAGAACATTCATTTAATTTCTTCCTGGACCCCCTAAAATAAGAAACTATCAGTTTTCTACTTGCAGCTTCTACTGCTCCACTACTTCATTGCTAGGCCAGATATACAGTATCAGACAAACACCCATTTGCACACACCTGAGGCAATGGATTGATTTTGACTGTGGGTGGATACCATAGTATCCTAAGAAAACCCACCCACACTTGAACACTGTTTAACAAAGAGCATCTGAATTTTTTTTTAAGCAAAATTCAAGAAAGCTTTTGTAGATAAATGACTAGATTAAGAAACCATAAGCACAGGAACACGTTTTTAGTGGCTAATGTTTACAGCTAACCAAAAGCAACTTTCAAAGTTTGTGCTCTTATTAGCTGCTAGTTTCAGGAAAAAACTTGTTTGCTTTTAGTTTACATTTATGCAAACTAGTATTAGCATTTCCAGGCTTAGACTGGAATAAAACATGAATGCTCAGACACCACGTAACCACACAAAGCCAGTATTTCATATAGAAAACATATTCTTCAAAAACTCAACCAAGATTTTTAGGTAAATGACAAGACGAAGCGAGGCTGAACAGTTTGGACAGGAAGCAGCCTTTGGTGGCTAACTATATTAGCTACCTCACCGAAATGTTATTCTGGCAGCTGCAAAGAGCAATGTAGCTTGTATGTTTATAAGCATCTATTTTTATAAGTGTCTGGTGCAACTGCAGAAAGTGACAAAAAGTAAAAAAACAACTAAAAAACAAAGCAAAAACTCACCTCCATTAGCATAGCAACATAGCTAGCTGAGATAGATTCACAAACAATTGAGAACTTTGAGCTACTCAAACATAAAGGGCAGCTTATTTTTTTCCTTTCATTAGATAATTATTGTATAGTTTTTTTAATGCACTGATCCTGAGAAGATTATTTCAACATTATCAATTAAGAGCCACCGCAATAAAAGTACCATGGTCCCAGTATCAATGGCAGGTAAATAAATAGCATCCTTTTCATGACATTTGTAGAAAAAATATTATTTTCTAGAATATTTCTAGATTATTTACTATGATCTTCAACAGCATCACATTCTACTAATTTGCCCAGACATCTTATTGCCAAAACTAACAACAATTTTTCCTTTAAAATATCCTCATAAAAAACTGTGGAATAGTTCATTTCTGATTCATTTTCATAATCTACATCCATCTTCAGCTAACCCCTTTTCAGCAGCTCACCTTACAGTTAAATTGTAAGGTAAATGTGTTGCCTAAAAGGCACGATTCTTAAATTTAACCACACATTAAAAAAAATAAATAAAAATACCAGCCAATTTTGGTATTTAGCTGTTTTGAGCTCTCACCTCGTAATCACTTTGTCCCGCCTCTTCTTCAACCTGCTTTAAAACTGCTGTCATAAATTGACAATTACTCATATTTTATGTAAGCAGTTCAGAATGACATTTGCTGTCAGCATCTATTATTTCTGCAGCTGTTGCGCCAGAACGAATCTCTAACTTTTGCCAGAGGCTTTGACCACACGCCAGGAAGTAACACCCTGAGAAACAGAAAGACGTTGCTGTTTGTACAACTGTCAGCACTGTCAGCAACGTGTACACGTCCCAGGTTAGCAGATGGGTGAAACACTGATCTCAATGAGCAATAGTTTTCAATACAGATGGCAAGAAAAGGTTGCTAATAAACTTTACATTTAAAAAACACAAAATCTTATGAAGTTTTTTTGTAAAAGTTCTAGTTCCACCGACATGTTATTTTTTTTTTTTATCACATGGGGAAAATGTATTGTTATAGTGAAATAATCTGCCAGTGGAAGTAATACTTTTTTATCAATATTAAGGAAGCATTGACTTAAAACAACCTCCTGCATCTTGTTGAAAAGTTACTTGTAAGTTAGATTTGTCTTATTTCAAATGTAATAGGATATTTGCAGCAGAAACTAGACAAAAATACTTGGTAAGATTTAGTATTTTTGCAGTGTATCATTTGTTCTGCTTCTTCTGCACTCCAATCAGAGTATTTCTCGTTCTGGGGATGTGCTTATGCAATTTTACCTTGAAACTTTCTCACAGCCTCTATAAGAAGAGTCAATTAACGGATCAAGTGTTTACCTCGGGCAATAACAAAATAGAACATTTTTGTTTAATCATCCCTCCTTGTTTTGGCTCTTGCAGATTACTCTTTAACATCCTTGAATAAAAGAACTAAATGTCTCCTTTCACTCTTCAAAAATACTCTTTAGCATAAAATTTTACCATCTCATTTCTGGACTTTATTTAACTTTTAAATGGCAACATTAATCCATATACTAATCCTTCAGTCACTTCTATATAAAAGAGATTAAATCTTCTTAAATGGCACTTACACTAAATTAAATTAACCTAATAGCTAATTCATCGATCCGTCCGAAATTAATTTTAAATGCTAGACATGAACCTCTGGTGAATATATTATTTTCTCTATAAGTTTTTAAAGACAATAAAGGTAAATGGAGCCTCTGGTTTAGACCTGGATAAATAATGTCCAATCAGGAACACTTAAAAGGACACCAGAGGCAATTTGTGGAAATTACACCAATTATAGCATATGGAAAATATTCAGGTTAAATGAGCATATTTGGACATGTAGATATTCAATCTAAATTTTAGCAACACTTAGATTTTATATAATTAAACAAAAACTTACATTTTAAAATCTTGTGTAAAGTAATTTTTTGAAAGAATTACACTTTTGTTGAGGAACATAATTGGACGTTCCCACATTTGTTCCTATGCAAAATGTCTAAAATCATGAATAGGTAAATAACAGAAGCTCTGAGCCAATTATATCATCTTTGTTGATATCAAGGTTAAGTTTTAGTGTTTACCGCTGCTTATGACATATAATAAAAACATATCTGTGTAAAGAACAGAATATTTAATGTCATCCTAATTGTTTAAGAAGAATGTATATTGGGATTCTTAGAGTTTAACTTGACAGTATTTAAGATGGCGACAGAAAAGGAGTGTTAAACCTGATCTTATCTGCCTGATTCACAGAGTTGTGGGAACATGTTCCACCTGGGGGTTGCTGTAGGCCTGAATGTAAAGAAGAAAAGTTGAACACACATAAAGAAATACTGAGATGAGGTTGTAAAATTCACTTTACCAGTTAGTTTATCTTTTATGGTCCTGTAAGCGTTTAGCTGATAACATCAGCTGGAAAGTTAACGATAATAGCTGAAGTAAACAAAACACAAACTATTTGCCAGAGTAGTGTATTTAAAATCATCCCATGAATTAAGAAACACCAACGGTTCATTGCTTTATGAAACATTAGTTTATAGCTGGAGAGCTCCCCCCGGTGGAGATAAAACAATTTGCGGTTCTGGTTTTCGTAAACCTTGTTCCTACCAATAGCAGTTATCTCTTGTTCACTTTACAAGAAGATATACACACAGAATTTAAAAACATTTTCTACTCTTGCTTTCATCTTTAATTACTGACAAATGTAAATTATTATTTGAAAAATGCAAGTTATCTTTCACAGATTTATTAAAATTTAAAGTGTGAAAAAAAAAAACCTGCGAAAGAGAGAAGAGATCTGCGAGGGCGTAAATGCATTTTGATGTAAATGCATGGATGTTTAGATGCAGAAATGCCTCCTCATAAATCAAGGAACAACTTATTCTCCGAGTTCTGTAGGATTCTTCAGAAATGTCTGAGAGGAGACGGTGTCCCTCGTTAAAGTCCAGTAAATCGTTTATTACTGGTTGTAATGAACTAAATGTACAGACTGGCATCAGAACAACCTGTCATTTAACAGCTCCAAAATTCAAATTTCCTTTTAATAAATGCATGAAGCTGCACCTGTGGCCACTTTTGAATTACAGTGAAGTCATATTTACAAGCCTCTCCGTCTGAGCCTTCTAAATTCACACTGGGTTCGGCTGAAACTAATGTAATTTTGATGAATGCCAGCTGAATTAATATATTCTTGCTGGGGATTTTTTTTTCTCCCCTCCTCCAAATGCACACGCTTTAACTAAATGCCATGAAATGTCATTTCTTTATTACAATATTACATCATCAAAAATGTTTGTAGTGCTTTTGAGAAAGTACAGGGCCAAAGTGGGGCTATCAGCGAAAGGTCAGAAGCATATGAAAGCTGGCTGCAGTGCTAATGATTGGTCCAAAAGGTGGATGTGAATGTGTTGTGGATGCAGAAGAGTCCACAAAATGTCTTTTCTGGAGTCTAAAAGCTTTTGTTGATCCAGAGGAGCATTATTAGTAGATTTCATAAGCAATATGGTGTCTGAGCAGTCATTTTGAGCAGGTATTAAATGACCTTTGACCCGGAGAAACATTAGCAGCGAAATAATACCCCAACTTGACCCTCGACATTTACAGCAGCTTATATCTCCCAGCTGAAAGAGGCAGCCTCGGCATTTGACTCTCTGCTCTGGCAACGGCAGCAGGGTTTTTCTATATCCTTTTCCCACCATATACCAAACCTGACTTTGTAAATCCAGCGTGAAGAGGGATGTGTTCAGGCAAACGACAAGCACTCGTTCGAGTTACGGTAATAAATTACATTTGAAATTCTTCCCTGATCTGTTTAAAGTGTCGTAGAAAATTCTCCATCTTTCTGTTGCATCTTAATTTTTCTCAAGTGATGCCATTGATTCTTCACTTAATGCAGAATTATTTAACCAGTGATTCTGCATTTGCTGTTGCATCTCCCACATTAACCGGTACCGAGTTTAAAAGCAACCTTACAATATCTACTTTTACCTCTAAGATTCAGTGTCTTGCAATTTTCATTAATAGCTCTCAAGGCTTATTTGTCTTTCAAAGGTTTTTGTTGCACTTTGGCTGCTATTTACTCATTTCTTATCACAGCTTTTCACAAGAACCTCTGCAATGAAAAAGAAAAATGCACCAAGGAACTGAAAGATGCATCATTCTTAAACTGATCATCAATATTTTCCCATTTTTTGACGTTCTAGCCACAAACTGCAATGTATTTGGAAGAACAACAAGAGGAGAGGCACTATTGGAGGACACAGATATTGAACTTTATTCCACTGCAAGCTTACAAAACAGGCACGTAAGTTAAATTCATATAGAGGAAGTTAAGCGCACTAAATGTTTTCAAAGTTAGCGAGAACGTTAAGGTGTTCAATGAAAAATAGTGGCTCTTGAGCACATCATGACTTGTAACAAGGTTTCCATAGCATATTTCATTGGGTAATTCCTTACTGTTCTAGAGTAATAACAATAGAATAATAATGTAAGATAACACTAAAAGTTTTTTACATTACATTTAGCCTCTTCAGCAGTTATTCCTACAGTGGTCAGCGGTGAAAATATGTAAACTCTAAACACAATGATTTTAACAAACTGAAGGTAAATAAACTAAGAAGGTTACAGAAAACCACAACAAACTTTGCTGAAATCAGTGTTATCACTTTTGTGAATTGGACAAGAAACCAAGCCTGGATAATCAAATATCTTGTTTTAATCCTCTTTTTTTTTAACTTCATGAAATGTTTGGAAAGCCCTTTTGTAGACTCAGCACTTGGTTTACCTGTTAAGCTATGATGCTTATCTAATTAATTCATAGGCCAGGTTTGACAGGCGATAAAAGAGAAAACATTTCTCTGAAATAAGTAGCTGAAGTCCAGGAAAAACTTCATAAAAAGCCTGAGGAACAATCTGTAGGGATCACATTTAAAGATTACAGGAAACTCTGGTACCTTGGAAGCTAAGCATAAAGAAATTAGAGATGACTCCAGAGTTTTGAGTTTTAACCTTTTACCCTTCTCTCTGAGCCCTGCTTCCCCTCTCCCCACATTATTCCAGCTTCCTCAATCTATGTACCCTCCAGCAGCGTTGCAACCAGTTTCCCATGAGGCCGAGTGGCAGCCTGATCGACAGCCTACCTCAACCTGACTCTGTCTCTTCCAACCCCTCCCCTCCTCCTAAAAACGTTTCCACCAATTTCCCCTTCCATCCACCCACCCACGTCCCCGCACCCTCCGATGACTCAACGCGCTCTTGCCCTGCGGCTGTCGCCTATCAGTCAATCTCAGTCACAGAGGCTCACACAAAGAGGCGATCCAGGAGATACATGCGAACAGTAACCGCTGTGAAGGACTGGAACGACAGCTTCAGCCCTCGGGGAGAGGCTGAACCTCTGCAAGCGGCTCTGACTGCACCTCCATGCATGTGCGCACACATGTAGATTCAGTTATGTCTATAAATATGTATGGTAATGCACAGAGAGGGGTTGTGAATAAAACATGCAACAGGTGAGGGTTCTCTGTATGGGTGTTAATCTCTGAGGCTGTGATTGTGAGGACTTCACAATGTCCTGTTCAAATGTCGCAGCGTTCTGCAGGTCATGCTGAAGGGAACGTGTGTGAAGCGGTGCTTCTTTATAGCAGGAATGACCAAACCACCAAACTCTTAAAGCGGGCCAAAAAAACCCTAAAACTATAAAATTATGTTATGTATTTTTTTTGTACCTACTAGAGAACAAACTGAGGATTTAATATTGCATTTAAACAAAAGCAGAAGTCATTGTTTTGAAGAAAAAGCGTGTCTAAGTCATTGTACAACTTTAGGGTTTTTTCTGGTGCCGTGTAGCAGAAGCAGAGGCGGAGCTAGACTTTCATCGTTGACGAGCCCAGACCCCAACGGGGCTCCACAGAGAGTGAGAATGATAACTAACATAGTAAGAGTACTTTTAAAGGAAGAAATGAGCGAAGGAACAAGTGAAAGAAGGAACGAATAAGCAAAGAAACAAAAGATGGAATAAAGGAAGAAAAGTGAGCTAAAAATTGAAGGAAGAAAGGAGAAAATGAACGAATCAACAAACAAGTGATGTAAGAAAGGAATCAATCAATCCATCAAGTTTATTTGTGTAGCTCATTTTAGCAGTTTCAAAGTGCTTTACATAATAAAGACAGAAAATTATAAAGAAAACACCAATAACCGAACAAACATGACATTGTGATGAGAGCCATCACCAAAATCATATACATCAAATATGTTGGTCAGTGTTTCATTTTTATGGTTCAGAAGCAACTCTAAATAGGAGGGTTTTCAGACTTGATTTAAAGGAAGAACATCCATCCATCCATCCATCCATCCATCCATCCATCCATCCATCCATCGTCTTACTAACACGTTGTGCTGCAGAAGTTTTCCCAGCTCTTCTCCCTCCCTCTCTGTCTCTGTTCCAGCCTATCAGACATGACAGTACCAGCTGGCTGCAGGCGAACTCCCAGCCAGAGGATAGCAGCAGTGTGGTTGTGTAGGTGGACGGGGTGTGAGGGGGATGTCAGCATGTCTGTCTTCTGAAGGTGTGTGTCCTCGGCTCTGACGGTTCGCGGTGGAATGAGAGCGCCAAACGGCGGCGTGCGTTGAGTCAGGGAGGTGGAGTCTGAGCCTGAGTGATCCGAGTCACAGGTGTGAGCCAGTTTACTTGGGGCGGGGCTCAGAGCAATATTTAATTCCTATAAAGATAGCTGTCAACACTTGCTCGAAGCAGCTGTGTACTCTTGTGGGCGCTTGGCATTTGCTTCTCTGTCTGACTCAGCGAGCGCATTAAAAGCCACTTATTTGCCTTTCTTCATGTGTAGATGTGCTCC
This sequence comes from Brachyrhaphis roseni, assembly GCA_903066815.1. Classification (NCBI taxonomy): domain Eukaryota; kingdom Metazoa; phylum Chordata; class Actinopteri; order Cyprinodontiformes; family Poeciliidae; genus Brachyrhaphis; species Brachyrhaphis roseni. The sequence goes on along the minus strand of CAEFZY010065182.1, from coordinate 5,195 downwards.
CTGAGAGCCCCGTACCCTTTCCTTTGTGCTTTTCACAGAACTTCTGGTAATTTATCGAAGTGTGTAATGAGAAAAAGGGGAGAGAGACCACACTTTTCTTCTACACAGAGAAAATCAAATAGCACTAGTCCTTTCTGTCCTGGCAGCTCTGTGCACTTTCACAGGACTTTGGGAAACATTTAGAGCTTATTTAAAACATTTGAGATGAACAGTAGATTCATTTGTGGTTTTGGTTCTCTTCCACATGTTCACCTTGACGACGGTTGCTCCCCACCTTTCATACGCGGCCCGTCTTTTCTACCAAATAATAATCGAGACAAACACATAATTCCCTTTTTCTATCTGTCCATCCCAAACCTTCTGTGGCCGTTCAGGCTGCAGACCATGTAGTACGGAGGTAAATTGGGGCCAAAACGTTTGTTTCAAATAGAAAAAATAAAATCCAACTTTAGAAGATATTTGAAAATTCAAAAATACTTTATTAATCCCAAAGGGAAATGAAATATAAAATATATAAAATAAAGAATATAAAAGTTGGATGAGATCGATACCAAAGATTTGGAATTTAAAAAAGAGGAAATTTTTAAATGCAATAATTTTTTTTAGAATCATTGAAGTTTCTCATTTTAACACTTCATAGTATCAGAATAACACTTTTAAACATGAATGGACAAAAATATTTTAACAAAATGTAAAGGTAGAAATATCTAACTGAAAAACCATTTTGAACTTGAACAAAAAGAACCTTAAATTGAGTGAAAATTTCATACATTTAGAACTAAATATTCAGTATATTATTACAACCACCCAGTGAACATTTACTCATCCTCCTTTTTGTTTAATTTCTTCTCAGGAGTTTGTCAGTATATCTGTGGAAGAATCGCTGGACGTTAACCTCTCACCAAGACACAGTAAGCGATTGCTCTGACTTCAGCAGACAAATAACACTAATTGTGGAACTAGATTTTATTTTAGGGTATCAAAGTGAAATACATATCCAGACATTTCAGGTTTTATTAGTGAACTTGTATTACCAGCTCCCAATATTGCACTACTTTGTATCAATCTATCGCATGAAATAAATACCTTTTATAAGCTCCGCATTCAAAACAAAATTTTAAAAAAGTAAGATATTATTGCGTGATTATTAACAGTGTCTAAATGTGTAGCTTGTCCTTTTTAAGCCAAGAAAATTTTCCTCCTAAGCATACCAGACTTACTTATAATCTTTTAAAGTTATTTTCTTCATTGGACTTTATGTCTTTGATCCCCTTTACAGCAAAAAATATAAAATCTTGGGTTTGGCTTAGAGGTTTTGTACAGCACTCCAGAAATGATGAAGTAGTGAAGCCTAGCATTTGATGCTTTCAAGTGAAATTTGGTGTAAGAAACATGGCATTGTATTGTGAAGCAGAATGTGTGTACTTTTCAAAGAATAAATTATAAGCCGTTAGCAGAATAAAGCCAACGCCGCAGTCGGAGTGAATCAGTGAGAAAAAGAGCTGAACATGTGGAGAGTAGATGACTGGAGGCGACTTGGCAGGGACTGTGAGGACTTCTGTAGCAAGGCGCTGATTCTGTTGCCGAGCCCTTGAGCCAGGGGCATTAAAACTCAACAGCAGCCAAGAACAATGGCTAACAGCCCCACAAATGGACAACATGTGAGCTGAATTACAATCTCCACCGCCTCAGACGATAACATCTGGAGCCGCGAACCCGAATCAAGGGCTCGGGGCATGGTCTAGGTGTTGAAAAGCGAGGCATACGGCTACAGCGCGGCGCAGGTGAGCCCCCTGGAGGCGGGGTGAGGGGGTGAGACGGGCAGATGCACCGTGGTGAGAGTACAACCTGACAATCTGCTGACTGAGATGCTTCTCTCATTCCGACCCCAGCTCCCCTGGGACTCGTTTATCTGCAGTGAGCCTGGCTTTTTTTTTTTTTTTTTGAATCACCTACGCTGTAATGTGTGTCGCAGCTCATTACTGACAAGCCTCGCTGTGATACGATCCCAGGGGGTCTTGGGAGGAGGAAGGTGACTCATCTCATGGGGCTTACAGGCTCACTGAAACCACCATGTATCTATCTGCCTGTCAGCGAAGCTTCAGTCACGTTAAATTATGGAAACGTGTGCGATTTCTGCTTCTTGTTGTTTGTAAAAAGTCTAATCATGAATTAACAGTGACGATGGGTTTCATTTCACTAGCCACATTTCGGCCTGATGATTGCCAGAGCTCAAAGAAATCTCTGAAATAAAACCTGAAAGACCTCTACACATTATGCTCCAAATTAAAAATATCAAAAGATGAACAAACTCACATCTATCAGTCTGAAATAGCTTATATTCTGAAGCTTTTGAATTCCTATGAACCACAGTGAGACACATGGAGAAAACATGGAAACATCTGATCCTCAGATGTTTGGACTTTTAGTTTTTGTTATTTTCAGTTTTGACCATTTCTTTATTGTTTGTTTTTCTCATGTCTGGACATTTTAATTTATTCCTTGTGTTAGTTTAGTTATTCTCATTACTTGTGTTCTGGATTTATCTCAGTAGATTAGTATTTATTTTTGTCTTCTCTTTGGTTCTGTTTCTGTTTGTCTTCTCCCCAGAGCTCGGCCTACCATTGTGTAACTCATTTTTTTCCTCATTTTTCCAAACCTGCTCCATCCCCAGCTGCATTCATTCACCTGTAATTAGCTCTTCTGGTCATTTTGTCTTTTCCACTCCCTCCTCAGTATATTTAACTTCCTCTTTTCACTTGTTCTCCTCTGGTTCCTTTCGTTACTACCTGTCTATTTTCTCGTTGCTAGAGTTATTTTTGATCTGCTACCTTCCTGCCTCAGTTTTTGGTAAGGCTTCAATTTTTTACTAATGAATTCTTTTATAATGTCGTTTCAAGGTTCCTGTCTGCATTGTAGCTCTTTCTTAAATCCACACCTCATAACATGAACAGTGGTAATACTTCCCAGGAGAGGCTGGCCTACCAAAATTACTCCAATAGTGACGACTTATCTGTGAGGCAACAGAAGAACCCAGAACATTTAGAGCATTGCAGAAATCAACGGTCAAGATTCAACAATGAGACAGAAGCCTGGCAAAAAAAGCTGTAATTCATGGGAGAGTTCCCAGGTGAAAAGTGACACTGACTTCTCAAATTTGCCAAAAAACATTTTGATGATCCCAAAAAGCATCCCAAAAGAAAATATTCTTTAAACTGACGAAACAAAAGTGGAACTTTTTAGAAGGTGTTTCTCCCGTTACATTACATTTCCCCTTAAAACTAACAAAAACACCTCAGCAAAAGAACACACAAAAGAAAGTGTGATGGTCTGGGATTATTTGGAATAGGTTTTTTCCCTGCTTAGGACTAGAAAAACGTTAACAAGACGACTAAATATGAATCAAAGCACATAAGCACGTCTGTACATCCTGAGCGTAAATAACCGTACATCTTTGAAAAGCAGAAGAGCCTCTAAAATGCAAGTCAACAACAAAACAGTCTGTCTTGCCATTGTACAACATGTACAATGGTAAAACCAGCTGACCAAACATGCTGGAGCTCCGCTTGGGTTGCTAGGTAACCGGCTGGGCTTTGTTGTGGTTGAGGGGCAGTGTCTGGTGATTCGAGATGTTTTTTGAAACGGCTCTTTTTCGAGACACCAAAAAAACATTTATTGCCAAAAACCAGCTGGGTGTTTTTTTTTTTAAGCACTTGGGCTGATTTCAGCAGCAGCCCAAATGGAAGTATAAAAAAAGTGCAAAATGTAAATTTTGGACAATATGTCCCCTTTAAAATGTGCCTAATATTTAGTGAAACCTGAAGAAATCTGTCTGGAGGCACAGACTTCATAAAAGGTCTATGTTTGCGAATGTGTTTGAGTAAATGATGGCTGTCCGTCAGCCGGAGCTCTATTGATTTGGCCGGGCTGAATAATTGGTTGGGTCTACAAGCTGTCATGTTTGGCCTGATTGCAGAGCATCGGTGGTCTGTGCAGTTATCATCTTCCATATCCTTCTCTGATCCATCTCCGGCCTCCTCAGCCTAACCCCGGCTCTATCGATTACAACTCAGCATGGCTTTAAATTTGGACAATAATCTACCGTTTCAAAGTGCGGTTGTTAGAACCTATTTGCTCTCCACGCCTTGTTTTGTTTAGGGGGGAATTTGGGAAAGTAAAAAAAAAGAAAAAGAGAAAGCAGAATGAGGTCGTCTGGAATGGTCGGAGCAGACATCAAGCGGGCTTGCCCTAGTTTTTCTCGACAGAGGGCGGCAGTTTCTGCAACATAAGGATATGTACAAGAGATGCCCTGGAAATTTTATCACATGAACTTAAACCTGGAACTGAAATGAGGGACTTCTGGGAGGCTAACATGCCAGAATCTATCCAGATTTGATGTAACAGTTGCACAAATTCAAATTGCTCAACCAACCAAAGGCATTGCAGAAGATTTTCACATTTTGGCTCATTGCAACTACAAACCTTCATGTTTTTTGGGGGATTTTATTAATAAACCAGCACAAAGTTGCACATATTAGAGAAATTAGATGTAATTTTCTAGTTAGATTTACTAAATACAACATGGAAACTGTGGTGTGTATTTGTATTCAGCTCCCTTTCCTCTGATAACTGCTGCTCTGTGAAGGCCTGAGAACATTAGAAAACAAACAGCATCATGACGACCAAGGAACACCGCAGGCAGGTCAGGGAGAAAGTTGTGGAGAAGTTTAAAGCAGGGTTGGGTTATAAAACAACATCCCACCGTCAAAAACTGACAGGGCGGATCTAGAGAGCACCAGTCACAGAAGCAGCCACGGAGAGTTGAGGAAATCTGTTGATTTAGCACCTTTTAGTTGTGAAACTTTTTAAATATGGCATATCACATGAGATCAAAAGTACTTTTTAGGCTATAAGGCGCTATGTTTGGCTAAAAAGACAAAAACACTGCACATCACCGTCAACACACTGTTCCCACAGTGAAACATGGCGATGGCAGCATCATGTTGTGGGGATGTTTGATATGTGCAAACATACCAAACATCCCATAGTTCAAAATACAGCCACAGGTTATAATAATAATAATATAATAATATTGTTTTTTTATATAGCGCTTTTTTTTTTTTTGCAGTCATTTTTGACCACCCAAAGCGCTTTACACACATTTATACACCGATACGCAGATCGGTAGGCAATTT